>VOMN01087094.1:0-22315 GCA_014899125.1 Orchestia grillus
AGCAAAAGAGGAAGCGTGGGAATGCTGCAAAGGGGCATTCATGTCTAAGATATGTACAAGGAAAAGTAGTGGCCCCATCACTGACCCCTGCGGCACTCCACTGGCGGCCAGAGATTCCGACAAGAGAATATACATTTCCAACACTGCTCGCATTTGGTCAAAATAATGTCATTGCTCTTCATGCAGGAAAGACAGATCGATGTATTCAAGTTTCATTTGATCGTAAAAGTTATTGTCCGTGCTCATATATTGATATACGCCGCTCATTTTAACAGTGAATGCAAAGCACTCTCCATCAATGAGTACAAAAAGGTTTAAACTTTTTTTCTATGAGCTAAATGACACAATATCGAACGCAGCTTTTAGAATTATGACAAAATATGAGGCAATTTCAATAATGCTGCGGAAACAATGAGATATACTCTTGCCTTTTTATTTGGGGCAAGAATTCGAGCAAGCTATGATGTGATATCAATGATGTTGTCAGAAAAATAGAGCATACTCATGTTTCTTGATACTCCTCTATTCAATACTTTATTCTATTTATGTTTCTCCTCGAATATATTGCTTTAGTTTATAACCTCCCAAACGGCGTTCGATTGTTCTTTGTTTTCGCTTACGTCGTCAATTTGATGCATTAATCTTGCTCGCGATACCGAGTTAGTTCGTTACTTATGATTAACGTCGATTACTCTTTCTCACGATACTGCTTCTGTTCAGTACATAAGATTAACGTCGATACTTTAATGCTTCACTTACGCATACGTGGTTACTTTGATGCAATTGCATCGTTTGTACTGTGAATCATAAACCACTTTTTTATCTTTAAAGGCGATACAGAAGTATGTATGTATTCATATCTTCGCTCATGACATCAGCTCAGATAAGCCTTAACCTTGTTCTCCAAAAAATAACTCCTCATGAATGCTTGCTGTAGACAATAAATTCTTTCCTGAAAACGTTATGAGTTTGCACCACTTTTTATTGGCTTACTGCTCCATCATGGTAATTTCTTGTAATGGTTCGGCTCCCTTTATGATGCGCAGTTGCATAATTCATCGTGCCTAAGGTGATGAGTGTTTGCAGATGCATAAGGTGATGAATTTATATTAAGAGTGATAAGGTTTTTATCGAAAATAAATTTGAGGCAAGGCACTCAAAAAAATACGATGCATTTGTATACAATTGTGTATATCATGCGCCTAGTGACCAAAGTAACTTACAAATGTATGTCATGTGTATACCATGGCGCAATTTGCTGAGCTATGTACCTTTATAACACAGAAGTGTGCCAACTGAGACATAATTAAAATAAGTCTGATAATTGAACTTAATCAGGATATACAGTAATTCAACAAATTTAGAGACAATAAACATAAATAAAGAAATAAAAACAACTCAAATCCTAAGCCCGTTGCACAGTGTGATATCTAACAAGGCATAAATTATCGTTTCAAGTTGCACGCGTTAATATACCTCCACATGTGCTTGTGAAAACACATTGATGCAACTCTGAATTAAGACACCAATCCATTCAGTTGAAAGGACAATTTATTCCAAAACTTTCACTCGAAACAAGTAAGTAAGGGTGCGCGAAGCCGCGCGCCCCCTTACACTCCAACTGCCCTTACAGCTCGCAGCTTGAATACGAGACATTTGACACACTTGGGTGTAGCATGACATGTATAAGTGAGATTGGAATTCAACGTTACGCGGTGCAAAAATTGATAAGTGGTGAAAAACTTACATAGCTTAGCATGAAAATTCGTAGTTGTTTGGAATTAGGGTCTTAGTATTGAATCCTAGACATGAAAGGTTCCAAGAAAGTTTGGTAAACTTTGAAATAAATATATGATAATGATAACCCATATCAAATCAATTCATTTCTCTAGGCACAGGTCGTTGCACTGCACAAAGATGATGAAGTTTGGGTATGAATGAAGAGGCATAGCGGTAATGAACTACGAACACTTGTCATCACTTTACTTTGAAAAAACTCAAAAAACTCTGTGTGAGACCGGTTGGATAACATGGTGAGCGGAGTTCTGGTTGAATCCTCATTGAACGTAAACAAAGTCGGAGTGAGACCTGTTGTGATGACGTGAGGGTGCCGAGCTCTTCAGCGCACCTGTGGGAATATCCCTCTATGGTGCATCAAAGTCGGCAGAGGTGACCGCGATAGGTAATACCAAATCTGTTCTCGAGCAACAGTGGCTTCTATTATAGCTTGTACATTCTGCTAGGCAGCAAAATTGCGTTGTTGGCGACCTGTGCTGCGAGCACTAGTCGGGTTCCGCCTCCTTTTTCGTTAGTTAAGTCGATTTGGTTGGTTAAGCCAGTGACCTGTGCTGCTAGCACTAGTCGGGTTCTTTCGCGTTGGTTAAGTTGATTTGAGAGTACAAAATATTTAAATGCTGTGCCAAATCAGTGTTCCTGGCACTAGTCGGTGCACACCTCGCAATTTCGAGTCCAGTCGACTTACGAGTCCCGGCTGGGGACGATGTCAGACTTGTGCAGCGAGGGCCATTTCTAGATCCTCATTCGGAAACTGAATTTTTGGTGCTAAACTTATTACAAGTCCTGTAGACGAGCCTCTATGGGCAAAAAAATAGAGGCACGTCTCATTTTCTATTCCTTTAATTATAGAACAGAAATGAACAAAATTAATACTTAAATAGTGACATTAAATTATAATTTTTACGCTGATTCAGTCAAATATGAGAGCTTGTTTTACCTGTTACTCAGAATATCTTTCCATTCTGTACACCTTTCAAAAAATTGAAGTATTCCTGTGCCTGAAATACTGTGTGATTAAGACCGATCGATAAAGCACTATAGAAAAAAAATTGCTTCCACTCACAAAAACAAACGGTGAAATGATATCAAACTTCTAGCACACTGTTTGTTCTTCTTGTAATGGGATCGTTTAGGCGAAAGTAGTCTGACTCCGCAGAAGCTGCTGCCTCAATTACACGAAATTTCCTTAAAGATGATAACCAAGTTCTGTCTCTCACGTATTTACGCCCAAATAACCACCTGGTGTAAGCATCAGCGAATCAATTAAAGAAGAAGCGTTATCCCTTCAGCAGGAAGAAGTCACTACAACTCTATTTAACACTTCCTATAAACAGCCTTAAATTATCCATTCCGTAAAAGGCAAAAACAATGACAGATTTTCCGCACGAAGATTACAACATTACCTTTAGAACAAAATTGAGTGCACATATTTAACATACACGGTGCAGGCACTACAAGGTGCTAAATATGAAATATTTAGAGGCACAGAAGTGACTCCCGCTCGCTATAGGGCTAAATTCAAACGCTACAAGCCTGCAACACCGTACGCACAGTAACACAAAGGCTGTTACACTGCCGCACGAGAGCGACCTTCCTTCGTATCTGGAACTGTTTATCTCCGATATTGCTGCCTTATCTACCTCCTACTCTGAAAAATACGTTCCTCGTGATAGCTAACGCTCGCTTCATAATCAAAAACCGCTTCAAAAGGCTCACAAAACTCATGCCGTGACTAATACAAATTTTCAGCAATTGCGTAAGTTTTATCAAAATTAATATTTGGAAAACAATCAGACGATTGAGTGTTTTACCGAACTTTTCACCAAACCCAGGAGAGCCGACAATTTCTTTGTTATACAAAATTGTACGTTTTGATTGGTCTTAAATTAATATTTCTAGAAAAAATTATTCCTCGACCAATGAAGGACGTAATAATCTTCCATGAATAATATGATTTGCAGGCTTCCGCTTACATTTATTGTATTATTTAATTTGATGTGCAATATTAGGCTCTGCAAACAATTGTAAGCCTCTCAAAACAGTGTTGCTTATTTTGTACATGATTCCAAACGGAACCCTTTAATTTTAGAGCCAAAAAAGCTAGAAAATAATCAAAATCGCCCCTTACTTTTTAATTCAAATTTCTTGTCTTGAGATCGGTATCATAGGAAACGTAGAGCGGTCATTGCAGCAGAGGAGATGTGGTGCCTTCTTGAAAGCAAATAAAATTTCTCCCAATTGTTAGTGATAAACTAATGCTGTAAATACTTTGAATCATTTACCCAATCGTTAGCGATAAAGCGAGATGTATTTTTGAATCGTTTTTCTACTCGTTCACTATATAGCAATATGTACTTTGAATATATTTTTTCATCGTTCGCGATAATCATTTATACATTGAGTAATTTCCTTAATTGTTCGTGATAGAGCAATACAAGTATATGTTTTGAAAGAATTTTTAATCTTTCGTGTTAAAGCAGTATGTGCATTGAATCATTTCCCTAAACGTTAGTGTTAATGAATGCATACTTCGACTCACTTTCTCAATTTTCAGCGGTAAAGCACGGTGTATTTACCCAACCTCATTTAAATAATTTTGTAGAGGCCTATAAAATGCGGAAGTAATTACGTTTCCATAGAAACTTTCACTGTCAGTTTATCACCCCTGTTACAACAACATAAGTTGAACTTTGAACCTATTTCTCGATCTAAATCAAAGTTTCTTCTTCTGTAATAAAAGTCACTGCGTCAGATTTAAAACATGACACACGCGTCATCAAATCCAAGAGGTATTTTGCGAGACAACCTCCAAGAAGAGCAAAATTAGAGCACGTTAGCTCGTTAATTTTTCTTTATTCATGGGTACGTAAAACGTTTACATACAAGGGGCTCGGTTATCACATTTGACGTCCAACAAAAAGATTTCCACTTGTAGACATTGATTTGAGAGAAACTCAGGCAAATCAATGCATGACTCATGTCAATTTAGATTGCAGCCGATTATCTAATCGATATTTGTACCTTTTCTGAAGATAGTGAATAATTCTAGATGTTCATCTGGAGGGCGCTCGCATCCCAGTTTGAAATGAAAATGCTCAACTATTGTTTTCTGTAGCGTAAAATTCAACATTAGAGAAGCAAAATGTTAGTAAACCTTCAATGTAAAAGAAAACGCATTCAGGTGCAGTGTTTCTCTCTGTTAAGCGCGTTAAAAAGACCTTCGCTAATTATCTTCAATGTAGTGAAAGTTTTTAAGCTTTTACTGCGTAAACTACTTCAATCAATGCTTTTTCCTTGAAGGTTTGCTGTAGAAAAGGTCGAAAGTCTAAACGAAGGCGCAGCATAAATTTTTGCTGATTCATCAAAGAAGGCTGAACGAAAGAAGTTCGTCAGGGATTTTAGCATTTTAGCTGAGGTAAAGAAGAAAAATTATGAAAGAAAAAAGAACATGTGATTCGGTGACATTTGTACTCATGTAACCAAGTTTGCAGCGTCTTTCAGTGTTGATTTACTATCTGCTCCAGATAGTCACATCGTAGTTTCGAGAGTATACTTTCTTAAACAGTAACTTTGCCAGCACTCCTCGGTCTGTTTTTCTCATTATTACGTTCCATTTCATATAAAATACTGTCCATTTTAAAACACATGATTTCTTTTAAGAAAAATTCTGAGCAAAGGTGGCACGCGCTCTTTCTCGGATTTTCTGTGCATTTTATCTCCCAATTTTTCACCGTTATGATTTTGATTTTGAAAGTTGTGTGACATCTCGTGTTTGAGAACAGTACAGATCACAGCTCTGGCCTCGCCTTCTTAAGAACTGATCCGCCTCTTGAAGAAATGTTTTTGTCGTCTTCACTTTCAGTAGTCTTCTTAGAGCTTCAATCGCGAAATCGTCCACATTGTTCGTGTCGTTTTTCAATGTTGTGTTCTCGTCGTTTTCACTTTAGTAGTTTTCCTAGAACTTCAATACCGGAATTACCATTGATTTGTTCGCTTCAAAGCGTCAACCATGTGACGAGTTTTGCTTCTCGTTCTCGCCGGTCTTTAATGCAGGCCAAGAAATTTTGGTTTAACAAATCGGCGACGTAGATAAAAACAGCCCTGTCAGCTATCACTAACAGGTTACCTGAGCGTGTGTGGCCCGTTTTACTTGAAGCAAAGCGAGTTGGTAGTTTGTTTACATCAGTTAGTGAGGAGACCAAACTTCACTTTGTTGAACTGAGATTCGCTTCTCCGAAGCCGACCAAAATGCATTCACAAGACAGGTATCTCCTTGACATGCTTCGTGAGAGTCAGAGTTCAGACCAACAAAAGCTGAACATAAAATAAATACCTATAATTTTAAAATATTGTTGAGCCCTTTCCTTTCGTATTTGTAGTTTATTGGAAATTTCAGTCAAAACTCCAGCTATGTTTGGGTTACTGAACTTCGGCGTCCCTGAAAAGTTTCTTCTCATAGACTTAAAGCGACGCATAACCATTTGAAAATTTTAGTAACTATAACTAGAGTTCAAATTACCTTCCCAATAAATTACCAAACAAATTTACTTTTGCAGCAAAAACTACAAATAACAAATGTATTACAAGTTACTTAGTTTCACAGATACCTGTGAAACTGTTTAGTTTCACAGGTTTTTGTTTAGTTTTATGTTTTTAGTTTAGTTTCTTGCGTTTTTTACTTTGTATTTTATGAAGTGTATCCCTGATCAAGATCGCACGTGTCTAACAAACGATTGTATAGGAAAATCATTAATTCATCCCGATATATTGTACGTTTGGCGGTGGGAATATCAAAGGAGGAAGAAAAAATCTAAAGATATAAATTAGCTTCAACGTAGAGCAAAAGTTAAGAAATAGCTATGAATATTTGAACAGAACAGCTACGGAGCGCTATTCTATAGTGCATGAGGTAGACCTGTAGAAAATTAATCCTATTTTCGTGAACTATTCACATTTTCTCTAAATTTTATCTGGAAGATTCCTCTGGCAGCTACTGCACATCCATGGAGCCATTCATTTATTCTAGACTGCCAATACAATCCTCTATAGCCGACCATAAACTATGTGATGCATGTACACATTTGTTTGAGCACCCTGCACAACATTTGAATATCTTGAACGAACAGTACCTTTATTATTAATTCTAATACAGTTTACTGTTGGATTTTCAATGCCTTGAAACTCCTGACGCGTGAGGGATGTGAGGAATGTGAGGTTTAAGCTTCCGTTGCCAAGGGAAGCACTCAGTGGTTACGTGAAAATCAGTTGCCTGAGCCGAGAGTGGAACCCTAACTTCCCATCGTTTAGCTGACACGTTAACCAGTGCGCAATGAAGAATCGTATCAATAGCAGCGTATGAGGAAAATTAACCCGTAAAGGGCAGTGTAAACTGTGTACGATTTTTTTATCGCTGAAACCTCAACCCTGCGCGCTTTTGAAGAGAACGGGGCACGTGCTGCTTTGTGTATGCATGCAGGCATACCGCATTCTTTAAACATTGCTCACACTTCACACCCTCACACGTTGTTCCATGAAATGATGCAAGGAGGACCTAACTCACTGAAGAAGGTTGTCGTTAGTCTGTGAGATCGGGGGTCTGATACGACGCGAACAGTTTTATATTTGCCAAAAGATACTTTAAAGAGCGTGTCGATTTGTATACTAACTTAAAACCCTTTTGCTAGGGAATAAAAAACAACCTTCTGAATAAGTTTTATATCTCTACCGGTTTATGAGGACTCTAGTGACAGAAATTTGATTAGTAATCTGAACATGGAGGTTGTCGTATATCGCTCGTATCATAAACAAATAGCCCAAAACTATTATATTTATTTTTTTTCATTACTTAGTCCATTCTTTTATGAATCGCATTTAATGGCAGGGAAATTCATTCCCATATCATCAATTATGGTTTTCATGGCGAAATTACTCGTATGGATAGATTTCATTTTCAATCTAACAAAGAAATAAAAGAAATAAACAACATTACGTGAGTTTTTAGTACATACATGGGAAGGAAAAAGGAGAAATAACCATTTTAGATACTTTTTATCATTGAACGATGTACTTGTGATCAGGTAGGTANGGTATGTAGGTACTCCGAGATCATTTTTGCAGCCTTAAGACAGCTGAGCGACCGATTGATTGGTTGAATATTTCGCTAGTAATTTCGTTCACCTCCCTCCGTCATATAGGTCAAATCCTTCTTTAATTTTTCAGTTTTACGTTTCAGCTATGACTAGAGTAGCCAAAGTGCAAGGTTTTATAGTAACAAACGCAAAATATTTCATCGAGATTCAACTAATAGGTAACCCTATACGTTAAGCAGTAAGCACCAACAGTGTAAACGGCGCGAAATATTTCATATTTCATCGAAATTCTATTATTAGGTGACCTCATGCGCTATGAACAAGCACGAACGGGGTAATTACAAGCAGCTAAGAAATATTGTTTTACTAACTTCGTTTCTTGTTTTTATGATGTAGTATACATAATTTGTATAACCTTTTTAAATTAAACATGTAAATTGCTCAATTATATTCATAAATGATCCATTTGTCAGTTTAAGATATTCATCCATTAATTCGAATGACATCGGAAGAAGTGCTTTGTTCGCATCATCACGCTGTATGTACGTAACAGGTAAAATGCACATTTTATCTCATTTTGATTTTCTTAAAAGTTACTGAGTTCATCGATACAAAACAAAACAGAATTTATTATTGGATGCAGCATCAAGAATTTCGTGTTGTACATATTCCAACCTGATTTCGACTGTTTCATGGTGAGATTATAGTACTTTTAGTCCCTCGTGGCAGCCGTTGTTAGCGGAACAATGCCATGCTTGGCACACTCGATACAAATGACACCTGCACGGCTCTTAATTTACCTCGGTGCCGTCCTGTTGCACTCGCCAGCTTACAAAATTGTAGGGATTGAAGTGTTTGCAATATCATGAAAGTACAACTAATGAGCTTAAAGTAAATTATACATTGAGCTACTTACACCTTGCGTTGGAAATTCGTTTTAATTATGTAATAAATTAACGAAAATACCACGTACTTTGAACAGATTCATGCACTGTTGTGTTTGGGTCGAGTTAAATATCTTCTTTTCAAAATATTGATATTTATGAAGCTATAACCGACCTGAATTGGTCCAAATAAGATTTGTACCCGCCACTCTTGACGGAAATATCGCATGAGAGGTATTCCCGTGCATCCATCCGGTATTTTATGAGGTTAATAACACATTGAAGATGAAGAAAGTCATCACACATTGTGTAGAAGGCTTTTCGTTTAAAAATCGAAGCCTTCTTTCGTTTACATCTTGTAACGAAGTACACAAAAAGGCGAAACTATGCTACAAGCATATAGTGTTAGATCAAAATTTAACGCTCAGGGACCCACTCAACAAACGCAGTTCCTTGATAAGATAGAGACGAATATAGAACAATGGTGTCTTGATGAGCTAGCTTTGCTTATCTTACTTTTTAGTTTCATAAACAATTCCTGATTAAAAGCAGCCACTGCGGAACTCTGGGAATGACCCCATCTAACAATACAAAGAAGGAGAATAGCGTTTAATGAACTCATTTGACAGGGAAAACTCTTCGTCTAATTTTAATGCACTTTCACCGAATGCAAGTCAGGCGTGTTAATTCAATACAAAAACAATTGCTCATCTACATCCTTGTCACGTGCCACATGTGCCTTAGCTCAGGATAATCGCCGATTCACTTCATTTTTGTCATGTGTACACTGTTGATTCCTGACAAATACAGTTCCAGATGTGCCTTTTGTCGTCGTGCGATCAAGAACGTGGTTATTTACTGAATAAGAAGGGTCATCAACCTCTCGATGAAAGTGTGAAGAACGGCTGCCAAAGTCCTGCCTCATGCAATTCACAACGTAAACATAACACCGGAACAGGGGTTGAATCGGACGTCATGCACAGCATATGGGCGCACGGCTGCTGCCGCTGCTACGACCCACAGAGCCAAACTAAGCTTCATATCCCCTCTTTCGGCCGGGCAGTTATGGCGTCGGGAAATGAGACCGTAACATAGGAGGGTCATTGCGACTAACTGCGTTTTATGATGCCATGCATCTATACGAGGAATAATAGTAGAGGTCTTTACCATTGATGACTTGGGTCATGTTGGACCAGGATATCGCTTCTGATGCCATAAATCTGCGAAAAAGATTTGAGGGACATCTCGTGAAACGGAGCTGAATTTCAAGTTCAAGGATTGAGCTCATATTTAAACCCGCTAACCTAATATTTAACAGTCCAAAGAATTTCATCAATTGTGAAAAAGGAATGGCAAGAAAGAAGACATCAGAGAAATATATATATACATGGATCAGTCAATTTATAATTTTGATGAGAGTATTTTACATGTTATATTATTAAGAATGTTATTCGCCATATGAAGTAAATGGCAGAAATGTCATCGTTTCCTAGAATTTAATAAACTGAACGAGTCAAATGAATAGGTCGAAAATTGAAGCTGATTTTGAACAGCGCTGATTGGCACACTATTTTTTGAATGAATTTGTTTTTATTGTTGAAATCATTAAATTATTACAATACTCACTTCAGAATTGAGATACCAAGCTCAAAAACCCTAGTGTTAAGAGCTCTACACCTACCCATTCATTCGTCAACAAAATCCATATGTTCTTCAATTTTCACGATTTTCACATGAAGAAAACTACAAAGATGTTCAAACCCGAGACGGAAACATCGTTTTCTATTCTTTCTCCAATGCGTGTGACCTCACGCTATTGCATGCATTACTAGTGGAAAAAATAATGATCGGTACATGATATTCTAAGGATATAAATCAAACTTCAAAGAACAATAGGGGATTGTGAAGCACAGGTAGTGTAACCAAAAAGAATTCCAAGTGGACAGATTATGTGAATGAAATTCTTGCACCCGAAAAAACACCAAATCAAATTATTCATCTTAATTAATTATTAAAGCTAGGAAGAAACCTTGAATGCCCACATCGCACATGTGGCTCATTAATAGTCCATATAATCATTTATAGTGTATGGAATAACACAAGACAATAAAAATAAGGTTACTGTAAGTAAAAATCGTGAATAAAGAGTAGCGTCATCACCTTGTCCACTCACAACAAAAAAAATAACCCTTATTTATTCCAACACGCTTTACCGTTGGCTTTTTAATGCTTTGCAACTACTGGCGAGGTGAGAGATGAGACGAATGTGTGGTTTAAACTTACTTTCACTAAGGAAGTACTCCCTGGTTACGCAAAATGCCTGCATGAGCCAAGATTCGAACCCTGGTCCTCTCGGCTGCGAGGCCATCACGCTACCAATAACCGGAGGGCCGTTCTGCGACACCGACACCGGCCACGACTGTGGACATCTGGATTAAAATACCGTGAAAAACTTAGATCGAAGAAAATAATTTCTTTTACCTCTCATTTCTTACCCATTCCACTTAAAGACCTCAAATTAGTTTGACATGAAGCCTCGTAACTTTCTCCATACGGACACGTACAAACAAAGTCCCTCGCGTGCCTCTTCCCCCCAACACGATTGGGGGGGTTGGGGGGCTGTCCCCCAACCGCGTGTATGACACCCATTTTTGTCGCACACCCCATTTTTAACCAAATGCACTTACAAGTCTCACACTAGTCTCAAAATAAAGCTTATCTGAGGCGCATGATGATTTTTGTTCTTTTCTCACCCTATAAAGAGAGAATCACCCCCAAATTTTGAAATTCCTTTCACTTCTCACCCATTCCTCCTGAACAACACAAATTAGTTGCAAATAAAGCCTCGTAACTTTTTCCATACAGACACACGTTAAAAAGTCCCTCGCGTGACCCCCAAAACGCGTGGTTACTTTGGTCCCCCCACCACGTGTATGACACCCATTTTTGTTGCACGCACCGTCTATGAGCTAATGCACTAAGACGTCTCAAATTGGTTTCATATTGAAGCTTATTAAAAGACCAATCTGAGGCGTATGGTGATTTTTGTTCTTCTCCTGCCCTAAAAGGGGGATACCACCCCCCAAATTTTGAAATCCCTTGCATATCTCACCCAGTCTGCTTACAGACCTCAAATTAGTTGCAAATGAAGTCTCGTAACTTTCTCCATACGGACCCGTACGAATAAAGTATCTCCCGTACTTCCCTAACACGAATGAGGGCGGTCCCCCACCACGTGTATGACACCCAATTTTGACCTAATGCACTTAAACGTCTCAAATTGAAACTTATCAAAAGTCGTATCTGAGGCGTATAATGATTTTTGTTCTCCTCTCACCCTAAGTGGGGACGAATCGCCTCCAAATTTCGAAATCTTTTTCATTTCTCACCCATTCCATCTAGGGACCTCAAATTAGTTGGAAATGAAAGCTCCTAACTTTCTCTATGCGCATATACATTTAAGAATCAACTCCGTCATTCTCTCCTACCCCCACATCCCTATCATGTTCTCTGGAGGGCATTTAACATCTGAATAATATCCTCTGAATACCCTGTTTGTGTAGAAATTAGGGTTGATGTTAAAAGGGGTACATTTCTGATTACCCACCCAGTACGTATGGCCTTCCACTTATACATGTATAGTTGTGTTGACTGATTTTGAAAGACGATATTGCTCGCATCGTTTTTTGCAATATATTTATGTGAACGGATATGTTTCCAGTGAAATCATGAGTAAGCCTATAGGGCTGTATAAATTGAAAATTAATTGGGAGTGTCAGTTAAATTTTCAAATGTATTATTGCAGTTAAAACATAAACTTTCTTTAAATTTATGGTTACATTAAGCAATTTTGTTTATTGTTTGAACTGAACATATAGAAATATGTGAATTATTGACTTCAGAGTATGTGAGTTACTTCGGCTTAAACGAGAATACTTTCCGCGTCACTGGAGAAAAAGATGTTCTAAAGTTCAGATATTGCATCACATTAGTCCTGTTAGTAAATATTGTAGGAAAGTTGACATCAATTTTGAACCTGAAATTGTCTCATTTCATTTTTGCCTGGAAAGATTCTGTGTTTGTCAAGACTCAGCAATTTGTTATTTTAGCTTAAAACGAACCAGTCAATATATTTATTTCTGCAGACCAGCGAACGCGATGTTTACAAACAAATTTTCCTGTCAATAGGCTGGCATCCGGCAGACTTTTCTGTTAAATTATGCATTTTCCGAATAATTCCAATATCCTCAACATAGTTAATACTTAATCATCATGAAGCACAAGTTCTTTTTATGATGTATTTGATGTAATGAAAATTATATCTATGTGCTGGATATTTAATTAACAAGAAAATGGAGTTGGTAAAAGCTCACAAGTAGATTACTTGGTCTTTTCTGCTGCCTCATTCTATTATGATAGCAAGGTGTGTCAATGCAAAAGTTAACAATTTTTATGCTACATCATATTCTAAAATGCTAACTGTGTTGGGTGTAAATAAATACAATAATTATTATCATATATTATTATTGAGAATTGTTTATCAGCAGTGAGCAGATATTTGGTACTGTATTCAATTTCCAAAAATAACTGAAGGCTCATTTCTTTTTGATGTGCCTATTATGGTTATATACTGTAGTTTATACCTTATGTGAAATTGTATATCAATTTAAATAAGTTAGTAACTTTAGAAAATATTAATATTTTTGACTTACGATAATTTATAGCTACAAAATTTTAATCAAGTGATCTAGATATATGCATCTAGATGATGAATGTATTAGATTTTGTTTTTCTTAATGGATGTATAGAATTGTCCCTACAATTTTATTTATTACTGATATTCAAATTATATGTGTGTTTCTATTTTGAAGAGTGTGGACTTGCTAGTTTGTGATAATATTCTAAATAAAACAAACATTTTTTTTTTTCATCCAACTATAATATGGAGTTATAGGAATGACATGCATTTTATGCAAAGATGTATGAATTATCCTTGTAGGCATGTTAACTAGTTCCCACGATAAATTATCTAAGATTGTATCATCTGAACAAATAATTTTGCATTTCAAAATCCATTAGGTGATTTTTCCAAATGCACTTTATTTTCCTATCATTTTCATACAAAGTGAAAGTGTGGCTATACATTGGAATGTAAATCTATAAACTACCTTTCACTCTTAGAAATGGGAAACTTGCAATAGAAACAAAAATTTATTTTGATTTGCCTACTCATTTCAATTTGCAATTAAAAATAGACTGAATATCTAAATGAAGGTAAACTTTTGTAATATTTTTTATTTCACACTGTGAACATTTTGTGAGTGAAATTGAATGCAAAAAAGATATATTTTGTACCATTTTTTCAAAAAAATTTAGTCATGCAATTTTTTCACTAAAATGATGAGGTAGGTCTTTTTGATGTAAAAGTCAAATATTCATTCCAATGGTATTTACCAACTAACCTAAAAACATGAAATTGGGGGTATTTTGCATTGGAAAGGCAGGAATTAGGGTGAAAACTAGGGAAATGTAGATAGTGTATCTATCTTCAAAAAATTAAAAAATTGTGTATTTTGTTAAATAGAACAATGCAGTTTTTTGTAATAGACTAGTCAAAGCATAAGGAGGAAGTACTGTACTAAACATGCTAGTTAGGAACTTTAAAAACACTTATTCAAATTTTTTCATATGATATTGCAATAAATAAAATATGCACAGTGCAGAAAAAATCACACAACTTCCTCTCAAGACTGCCAGTGGTGACTGAGCTCCCTGTACATACTTGTTAATCAAGCAAAAAACAGATTACAAGCAGGTGGCCCCGCAAATGTGAAGAAAATGAGACTTTCATCCCAAACAATCCCCACCCTCCTAGACCTCTTGGCCTTCTCCTTCACCCCAACACAGTGACGGCAGCGCCACGCTTGTGAAAGTTAAACACTCGAAAAATCCTTCTCAAATATTTCCACTTAAAATGCTGATGCTGCTGTTTCCTTCAACTCCGAAATTAGATTACTCTAATGGAACATTTACATACCATGCAATGAATGGCATGAAAGCTGGTACCAGTAATCAATAAAGTGCATTTGTATCCAACACTGATAGGTATGCGTGTTCTGATTTTGCATTGAATTAATTTTTGTTCAGGTGTGATAT
This sequence comes from Orchestia grillus, assembly GCA_014899125.1. Lineage (NCBI taxonomy): Eukaryota > Metazoa > Arthropoda > Malacostraca > Amphipoda > Talitridae > Orchestia > Orchestia grillus. Next base: position 14,927 of record VOMN01087094.1, read on the forward strand.
GACAATGTTAAGATAGGAAAATTACAATAACGAATAAAACATAACAAGCATTAAAATAATAGAAATTATTTAAAAGTTATGAATTTTAAAGCCCTTATAAAATTTCATTAGTACCAATGCAAATATAAGTCAATAAAATATGGCTCAAGAACTAAGCATATTATCTTATTCAATGTATTCTAATATTCATTATGTACAGAAAATGTTTAATTTACTCTATAGTTGGGACAGCTTGCCAGTAATTCAAAAATGTTTATAAATTATTACAGGTGCATAAGCAGGCACACCAGTGAGTCAAAGTTTACTGAATACAAATTTTCCTCAGTACAATACCTCAAAAATGAATGCCAATATGAGCTTACCCTATAGAAACTCAGATTTTTAAATGTAAATTATTTGTATTGTTTGTTGTTCTAATATTACTATATTTTTCATTTAAACTATTGGCCAATAGGAACTTTAGATTGTATTATGTATGTGTAGGATTCCAAAGTACTTTGTTTTGACTTTTGTATTATGCATTGGATATGTTAGCAAATGTTGACATTGGTTTTTCAGTATTGGGCTACTATCTAAAGTTTTTCTCTATGTTCTCTGTTATTTTATAGGACCAATGTGGGAATGTTATGCATCTCAGTTGTAGATGTGAGCTATTCAAGATGTGTCTGGCAAGTGCTACTTATGTTTAGTTTGGTCTTTCTGTAGGTAAACAAAAGGAGAGTAAGTCAAGCAAAAAGGGTTAAGGACAAGGATAGTGGCTAGGGAGTGATATCATGAAAAGGACCAGTAAAATAGTGATATATTAAGATCTTTGTATCTATTAATACATGTGCAGGAAACAATTAACCAAATCATTATGTGCTGTTATAATGAATAGATAGAGAGAAGGAGGTCTATTCATCTTTCAAATTGTGTAGGTAGCCAATAAAAAGGTGGAATGCATTACTGTTAGTCAGCAGCTTTCAGTTGGGAATGACTTATTGAAAGTGTGTGTGTGTATATGAGTATTATGTTGCACATGTTCTTTATTTTATTTGAAGTTATTAAGGTCTTTTAATATTATGAAATATATTATTTTGCATTAGAAATAGCATCTAATAACTCAGCTATCCATTATCATTGCAATAAAGGGAGGATAAATCAGACCGATCATTTTGATTGATGTGTGCATTTCAAATTTTTACAAATTTTTATTGGTATACTTAGCTCAAATGATGATATTGACATTGTTTCTATTAGGGTTATCACTTCCCCAGACATATTTTCATGATAGCAAAATCCTTGAAATATCTTTAAGTTAAGTATAATTTTCATTACTACAATATTTGATATTCAATTGAATGTTCTTCCTTGTAAAATGTACCCTTATTTCAAAAGATGTTCTCTAGAAAGGTATTTTATTGTGTGATCTAGAAGCTAGTAACTGCCTTTGGAGTGCACCTACTTGCCTAAAAATAACTGAAGAAGGTAGGTAAGTAATAGTACCTGTGGAATTTATCAACATCTGTATTATTAGTGCTTTCAAAGATGATGCTAAAATTAGAGCATCACAAAAATGTGTACCTTAATTCAGAGTATCATTAAATTGCTGAATGTTAAGCCAATTTTAGCTCACTTAGTCTCATTAAATGTGTACCTCAGTGAGTACATATGCTCTATGCAGATATGTATAAAGTTTAGTGTAGTTGAATATTAGGTAAATTATTACTAGTTTAAAATAAGGTATACATTTTGGTGTATATGCCAATTTTTCCAGGTAACGTAAACTAACTTTTGTTGGTAAATGACACCAATAAATTTGTGCTTAAGACTTATCTACCTGTTTTATGCATGTAATCATAAGTTTTGTGTCACATTCATCATAATTGCAATTAATATTATGTGATTTTGTACATTATTTGCATTAGCCATGCAAGGTGTAGGTTTTTAAATGATTTTGTGTTGTGTGACTTATGTTAGTTCTTTGTGTGCAGTGTTGATTTTTTAGTCTTCATTGGTCATTGTATCCACCTTTGGATCTTGTGTTGATCAAATATGACTCGTGCATCTTATGAACAAGTGAAGCAGTTAGTAGTGAGTCATTGCCAGGGTGTTCCATTACAAAGGTAAGCATTATTATTTCTGTGTATAGAATTGCCTGTATGCCTTTGTATGGTATTCTGTCTCATTTGTTATGTCATTTATTATGCAAACTTGAGAATAATATTTATATTGCTGTATTACTTTTAAAGAGATTTTTGGGAATAAATTGTGTTATCAATGAAAGTATATGTATATAACTATGTTCTACATTTCAGTGCTAAATAGATAGTTATTAAAGTGCTCCATTCAAATTTTATAAGCTAAGAAACTTCATGGAATTCTGATTTGTGTACAAAAGTTGTTAATGCCACTGACTGTAAATTGAAATGGGTATGTTTGTCATAATGAATAAGTACTTGCAAAATGTCCTTGTCCTTGCAAAATATCCCTGTCCTTTCAAAATGTTATAGAATATATTTATTATTATAGTAATGCGTCAAATTTCAAACACACAGATGTGGTACAGGTGCACAGATGGACTCTTAATTGGTAAAGAGATGTTTCACACTCTAGACATCCTTTCCAAAGACCTGAGCACCAGATTTTTGCTGGATTTTGAAATTTTTCAAGTTCTAAAATAAAATAATTTAGCACATATTTTCACAGTTTTCATTTAATAGATGAATTATTTGAATGAAAAAAAAATCTTACTTGTAGATAGCTTGGCATCTGTCTGTGAAGATGGTACTTTTCAAGTTTGTCTATCAAAATTGTCTTAAATGTAACATTTTGGAACTCAGAGTCCCTTATTCAGTTGCTCTGCATAAGTATTGCTCAGCAGCCAACAAACTGCTTTTTTAATCTTCTTGCCTAACCAATGCCTACCCACATATGTGCTGCCCTCTAAGTATAAACTAACTCGTTAATTTTTAAATTATTTCTAATGTCTTATGTTTTATCTTGCAGTAAGCTACCTACTTTTTGGAGGTTGATGGTTTTGCAGGTAATGGTTTTATGAACTCATTATTATGTTGGGCTCATTTGTATGTGTTGTTTTTGCTTATTTTTCTTAACCAGTGGGTAATATGCAAAGTTTTATTATCAATGTAGAAAGAAAAAACCTCCATGTAAAAAATAATTATCAAAACATGAAAATTATTTCTAGCAGACAAGGCAACACTTGTGTGACTTGTAGAAGCACTGGAATATAACTGCATGACCTTGGTTGACTGTGAGGTGCTTTGGATCAAATCTGATGACATACATGAGCTGTAATGTAAAAATGATATCCTGGAGTAATTTTCAGCTTATTGTTTTTTTTTTAAGGGAGAGGGTTTCCTGTTTTCCAATGAAAATTTTAGGACATGTATAACTAAAAACAAAATAGAGCAACAAAGACTTTTATTAAACTATTTTAAACTGTTGAAGTGAGATGTTTAACACTGGAAAGGGAAATTTCATCTATTTAATAGTTGTGGACCAAAAGCTTTCTTAGCTCTGGACTATGACTCTAGCTAGTTTTTGTTATATGGTAAATACAACCTTATTGCACATCTGCATAGGTTTCAGCTAGTTTTATATACAAGGCTAAATGTAGCCTTGTTACCAAAAGAATTTTGTTGTTGAAGAGTTAAATATTAGTCAAATTCTATTAGTAGATTTCCATAAATCTTCCATAGACTTTGTAAGTTATTCATTTAATTTGGGGTGCATGGATTTGTGTGCTTGCACTTTGTTGTCTTACATTTTATATTCATTCTCATATTTTTACTAAAATTATTTTTGCTATGCAGTTGCTAAGAGAGTATTCTTTTTCAATAACCACAAAGTTTTACATTTTTTAGTTGAAGTGAGCTGTCCTCTCTTGACTTTGGAAACTGAATGCAAGACATATATAGAGTAATTTTTAATGACAGGAATAGAAAGAATCTTCATTAACTCATTTTATGTTAAATAGATTTTTAAAATCTTCCTTGAAATTCTGAGACATACCAATTTTATTCTATATTAATATTATTGTATCCTTAGGGAATACCCAAAGGGAAGAGTTTACCATGATAAACCAACAGATCTACACCAACTCAAGGCTGAAATCTGGCAAATTGAACGAGAATTTACTTGTGCCATGATGAGCAACCTCTGCACCTGCAGAATGTTGTCTTTGAAAAGTAATTTAAGTAAAACTTGTGCATCTTAGAATTCTTTTTTTTTTCAACCCATTATTAAAAATCAGCCTTTATTGCAGCTTGCATCACCGGATGCAGCAGATTGCAGAGCGTCATTTGCCATCCCACAATGACCTGCTGCCCCTGAGAGCCATTCATGACTGTGACCAACCTTATGAGTTTCTCACCTTGCTGGAAAAATGGGCCCTTCTCTCTCCAACAAAGTGAGTTGGCATCAGTATTTCATTCCCTCTGAATAATTTCTTGATCAAAAATTGTCTTGCAAGCGCTATAGAATCAAACTAGCTGAAGAAGATATGTTTCATGAAAGATCTTTACATTTTTTCAATTGAAGTAAGCTGCCCTCAATTGACTTTGTAAATACAATGTAGGACATACAAGGTCATTTTTATTGATAGGACCAAAAAGTCTCTCAAGAAAGATCTCTTGATGATGCAATGTAGAAAAGCCCATTGTGAAGTATGTTCTTTCATATTCAGACACATGTAATTTTGGAAGGAACTGTCAGCATTTCTTTGTAATGTGTGATATGTGCACTAAATGCTGTAGACTCTTCATCGAGGCAAGCAACCGTTTCCAAGAGTAGGCTCTAAGTAAAAGTAAGAGGGCTTGCAGCTCCCCTTTTCATGGCCTCCTAGACAAATGATGAGCAGGGACCAAACTTAGAATGAATGTAGAAAAAATATTGGTAATGTTATAAATTACCTTTTGATTGGTTTCTTATATTCATTCATATTAATTCTATAACTTCAATTTTTTTCTTATTTGGACCCTATTATGCTGCAAATTAATGCGTTTTATATATTCTGAGAGTTAAAAAATATGTATGCTAATGTTGCTAGTTTTAAGACTACATTTACTTTTAATTGATCCCTTTGGTCAGGAATATTTAATGAAAAGATGTATTTTTAGACAAAATATACATCCTCCATGTATCTAAGTATTCCTTTTTTATATTCTTGCTTTGTTGGATACATCATACTGTTTCATCATCCCTGTAATCTTCTTTAAACACAAGTACATTGTGCATATGTGGTGGCATTCCATTCTACATGTGTGATACATAGAATATCTTCACACTTTCATCTTATCGTCAATTTACATTAAACGCATGAATGTGCCTCCTCAATGTGCATGCTAGTGCACCATTTTTGTATTCCTTATTTTGTTTGTGAAGTGTTCCATTACTTCGTTTTGTCATTAATGTACTACTTCAAGTATAATTAGCTTGTGATGACTGAGTGGAGTGAGGCACCCTTTGTCATGGGCTAGGCATTTACACTATAAGTCTGAGGTTGTACTAGTGTGTAGGCCTCGCGTTTTGTTGTATATGTAATTGGAAAGCATGATTTTAGTACCGGAATGACTTCTCTTTACATTTTGAATGCAACTTCATTAATCTAATGAAAGTATTCAGTGTATACCGTTGTCACCTTGCTATGCTTCGCTTTCCGATGTGAGGTAGAAGTAGCAGAAGCTATATGTCTAAAAGTTTTATTCAGAATGGATTTATTGAGGCACGTGTCGTTTCTGGCGTATTCTGTTTTTTTTATTGCATGCTTGATGCCATATGCTATTACAAACACATTAGGTAATGGTGCTGCCTTATATTTTGTTACGCATTTGACCATCTGCTTTATTTTCCATGCGCAGGATCAAAATACTTGATCACTTCTGTGACGACTTTCAAGGTGGTCAGAGCGTGAATTTGTTGGAGGTTCTTGACGGGTACGCGGAGTGCAGCGGTCGAGCGGACACCTGCCCATGCTCGTCCCTACCCGCTCTCGCACAGCACAATTCTCAGTTCGGCGAGCCTCGCAGTCACAGAAAGCGTCCGAACGAATTGGACCAACCAGAGATTCCAGTCCATTACGCAAGGAGTGAGTTTTCTTTCCATGTGCGAAAAATTGTTGAGGTTATGGTCACTGCGAATAATTTCTAGAATGCCAATGATTAAATATTTAGGGTTATTTTGATCGTACAGTATTCATCAGTACGGATATCAAATGATAAATAATCGTAAAATTGTGTTTGTGTATTTAGAGCCCATACACTTGTATGAATTTTAATTTGTTTGAATTAAATTTCAGGCGTTCACGTCCGAAAATTAATGGCTGCATATTTCATGTACCTGTTCAGTCATTCTGGGCAAACTACTTTCCGATTAATATTTTTTCAATTATTTGTTTTGTTCCTACCTTCACATTATTTTTTCAGTGACTAGTAAAGCTGTAGTTAGTTCACTTCATTTTAGTTCCATAATTTATTATGATACGCTTTTTATCATTAATTTGAGCATATGTTAGAAAATTCTACCCTGAATATTCACTAGTGTTCTCCGTAATAAGTACAGCTTCATTCTAGTTTTCAAAACCGTTCTCGTGCTTGAAATTGAGATTCTAAACGTCTTTCGAGTTTTTCAAATTTTTCAAAAAGAAAAAGCTCATTTAGTGTGTTTTGGAAAAATCATTACGGACAGGCTTCGTCCTTCATTGTAATTCTACTATCTCCACGATATGAAAAATTAATGAAAAGGTTTTCATAAATCTGAGACCAATCCAACACTTTCTGTTCCTGTGTTCATGCCATATATCATGTTCCGTCCTCAGTCGTGGATTTCTTGAGTGATGAGCTTGGGCGGCGGTGGTTGGACGTCGGCAGGCGGTTGCCTGGTCTGCGGAACTTCGTTAGGAACCTCAATGAAGATCACACGCTCGATTCCAAGACTAAAATAGTTTTGGTGAGAATGATTTGCGGTGGCTACACCTTGAAACCTTAACAGTGAGGTTATTTTCGGTGTTGTTTAGCCATACGAATTTTTAAGTACTCTACTATTTAAATAATAATAGTATGATTTTATGTAGTATTAGTAGTGTTATGTACTGTAAGTATTATTTATTTAATAATTTTAGTAGTATTCAAGTTGAACACAACGAAAATGAACGTGTCCGTGTAACGAGCAGAATATCAAGTTTTTCATTTTATATGCTGTATTTATATGTCAAGCCCACTACGACTGAAGATTCATTATATCTCAAATAAGTTTCCAATGCTCATACTTAGTAATATTTCTGTCGCTGTTCGAGTATGCACAAGACATTGCGCTCCTCGGCTCTCTATTGGACACGAATAAATAAGTAACGTTAGTACTACAGGGTGGGGCAGAACCGACTGAGCAGTT
>VOMN01087099.1:0-14030 GCA_014899125.1 Orchestia grillus
AGAAGCGCAGGCGGTGTCAGGGCGGCCTGTTTCAACACGTCAGTCTACAGCCATCGCTTCCAAAATACGCAATAACAAGGCATCAATTACACAACACAAAAACAATACCACCCTGGGATAATATGATGTCAGTTAAAACCATAAGAAGAACAACGCCACGAAATTACACTGCGTTAATTAGACATATGAGCAATAAAGCAGTGAAATAACACAGCATCAATTAATTAATTCAAAGATAATAACGCCTTGAAATGGCACGCAGTAAATTAAATAATATGAAAACAACAACGCAATGAAATTTATTAAATCCCATCCCATGAAATTTTGATCAAATACAATTTCCATGTGGAATAAGTTCTGCCTAAAGCACGAGATGTACGGCAGGCTCCGAGTTCTGCTGTACGCGGCAGTGCAGGATGGCCGGCATGCGTAGCACCTCAAAATTAGGTTCCCAAAAGAAGTTTAAATGTATTTTTCCCGCCCTAAACAGCAACGTTCAACTCCTGCCCGACTTAGATGTGGTTGCTACAGCATCGCACGCTCGAGGAGTACCGGGTTCGATCCAGGGCGGAGTGCATTCTTTAGGAAAAGGAAGATCAAACCCCCGCATTCCCAACCCCACACACGTGCACTGGAGAGGACCGACTGAGCCGCGGTCGTCATTGCGGCCTGTCAGTGGTCATGAAGCATTGAAAAACTTGTAATTGCTTTTCTTTCGATCTTTCTTTTGGCCGCTACGTAGTGCAAGTGATAACGTGCTTTATCTCCTAATCAAAAATTATCCGGTTCGATACTGCGAGAAGATAATCTTCCCTTCGGAAAAGAAGATTGAGCGCGCCATTCCAGCGGCGTGGTATCCACACTACAGCTCTGAAACTGAAACGACAGCCTTCAACCGCGACGTCCTCACACACACAAGCGGAGGCGGCGGAAGTTACTGACAGTTTGTGTCCTCTTTCCAGCATTTGGGTGGTGGAGGGAGGTCCACAAATGAGGGGAAGGAGCGTCATTGTTCATGGAACAACACCAACTAAGTTCGCTATGCGCACTTCGCGAAGTCTGTCAATGAGTTAGTACAGACAGGCCCACAGCCTCAAATGGGAGAGAAATGAATTTGCTGAGCCCAGGTACAGGTTCAAGTTAACTCGACCGCACCGAATCATTTTCACCACGCGACTAAATTTAGCTTTGAACGAATACTAGCTTTAGACGTACTTACATTTCCATTAAGACTTCATTTTGATTTGCATAAAAAAGTAACAGTACCCTTGTAAAACAGCAGCATATATGTAGTACGACTGGTCCTTGGAGAGTTAACAACTTCGATATGTTAAACCGCCAATGAGNTATATGTAGTACGACTGGTCCATGGAGAGTTAACAACTTCGATATGTTAAACCGCCAATGAGAACAAAAAAACGATGATGTTTGGCAGCGGCACTTCACAGAACGTTATTCTTTTTAGCCCGAGGCCGGCGGCGCTGGTGCCGCGACCAGGCGAGGGCTCACGTCTGCGACATGGATAAGAAATTCATTCCCAGCTGCCCTGCCACGTCCTCAGTAATGTCCCTTCGCACTCGGGCGGCTCGAACTTTGAGGTTCAGAGCTAAAGCTTTTGGCGAAATACAAGCGCACTTGAGGGTAGCGTCACCGCGGCCACGGTACACCCGAATTAGGGGTCACTGGAATATCGGAACATGCCCGACTTGTTGGACCTCAGAGCGCGATTGTAAATATTTGAGTTAGAACTCTCTTCTGAGCAAGTGAATGCTTCAATTTTTTCAAGATATTGTGCGACGTTGCCTAGAAATCCAGCATTAACGGACCAGTTTTCACCGGTTTTAGTCCGTTGGTGCGAGCGTCAACTGGGGGTCTCATTTGGACGAGTCCTTGCGTTCGTTGCAAGAACTCAGAGGAAACACTGGACACCCCACAGCAAGTGAACGAAGCTCGGTGAGGGACAGCGATCCTCCTCCCTCCACCCTTCCGCACCACCACTCCACCCCTCCGCACCTCCACTCCACCCCTCCGCACCTCCACTCCACCTCTGCATCCCTCCACTGCTTCAGACTATTCCGTACTTGCAAGACCTTCCCTCCTCCGTAGCTCCCCTCCTTTACCCTCCAAATGCCCCTCCGCGGCGTGCTCCACAGCTCCATAACAGCTGCCACAGCGCCTCAAAATAGGCGCCTCCCGCCGCCTGCCCCGCACACACCGTCTGCACCCGTCCTGCCCAACTTTTTGGGCACCCGCACCCCTCATGAAATTGTTGTTGTACCCTTTCGTTTTACCTTTCAATTGTTCTTGAACTTTTTGGTTGTACCCAAACTTCCTACCCATGAAAATTTTGGTGTACCCCATTAGCTGTATCCACGAAAATTTGGTCGTACCCCTACAAATTATTATCAACTTTCCAGTCTAATCACTTCGCAGCCTCATCGAAAAATTATATATCAATTGGCAAAAATATATGGGATCGAAAAATTATAAAATAATTGGCAAAAATAAATGGGATGCGAAATAATTACAGGTACTCCGGCAAAGTGTTGAACTGGGTTGAGGAGATGAATCGACCCTCCCTCGATCGACCAAATCGTATCGTCGACATAGATCAATCGTCGGTGGTCAACATGGACACTTCCCGTAGCACCTGGAATGCCATGTGTGACTCTATGAGAAATGCTATACCACACTCCTGTTGGAAACCCTGATCTCGACAGACTGTGAACTTAGGATGGGGAGATACGGTATGTCGCGTGCACAATGCCCTCACAAACCTCTACACAGGCAACAGTGGGTTCGAGTGCACACAAAGTGGGTTCGAGTGCACACAAAGTGGGTTCGAATGCACACAAAGTGGGTTCAAATGCACACAAAGTGGGTTCGAATGCACACAAAACACAGAGGTAAAGCTATGTATTCCAAGCCAAGTGGTAAGCCTTGCGATGCACAGTAGAGATTACAGCGCAATGATACCTTAGAAGCAATTCGGGTACTCGGCCCCAGACTACATACTGGTGTGCCGCCTTTCAAAGAATATCGTGTCATACCGCACGAGAAAAATAACAGCACACAAGCACGCAAAAATGCGCTCTAACAACCTCTGGCTCGGAGCTCCCTAGATCCATTCACCCGAGTCTCACTTCCTCAATAAAATACAATCCCCACAAACGTGCTGCAGTCCAAAGCTACACGCACTGTAGCACATGAGTACTGCTGTATTGTACAAGGTCTCAAGACGCTGGTGATGTGTCAGTAAAGGCATCCTTCCCTCACTCAACACGTACGAACCTCACCAGTTCTCGTGCTGTCCGCATTCTCGTCACAATCTTTTCAGACAGAGCGATATACCTCCCCTCAGTCCGTCTGTCACAACCTCCTCTCAACCAGCCACTGCTACCCTCACCGCCCCTCACTTCATACAGCTCTCACTTCCCTTTACTGCACACTCGCTTCACTCCCCCNCCACATACTACCCTCATACTACCCCCTCATCTCCCCTCACTAGATGCTGCCCTCACCCTGCGCACCACACGCCGCCCTCGCCAGCACAGACACCAGCCATACCCTCACTCGTGCAGCCCTCAGCTTCCGCTGCCCACATTCCAACGCCGCTCTCCAAGCAGACCGAGGTCCGATCCCTTGCAGTTGCCCTCTTTCTGTGCCCAATTTAACACGCGACAACGCCGTGTGCCAGATTCGGTGCACGCTCAACTTTCCTGCACATGAACAGTACCGAGAAAGTTCATTTGGTGTGGACCGATTACCGCGACTTTTGCCCGCGTTGTGGCATGCGCGTTCGGGGCAGTTAGATGCGCTCCGGCGGCCGCAACGCGGTCATCGCGTCGATCGGAGACGTGAAGTGCGACAATAATTCGTGCGGCGAAAGGTCAACGCCCGTGTTGAATTACTGCTGTCTTTTCCGCGCCTGGATTGATGCCACATCCTCTCTTCATAGGAATCACGGCGCTGGAGTTGTNGAGTTGTGTTGCTGTCGTGTGTGGTGCTGGAGTTGTGTTGGTGGTGGTGTCGTGTGCAGTGCTGGTGTTGTGCTGGTGTGTGCTGGTGTTGCAGTCATGAGACGCCTGCACATAGTTTGTGTTATCTATATCTGAGACGCACACAAAGAATTAGGTTTCGTTGCTAAATAAACAAAAGCTCACACACAAACTAACAAATTGAAAAGAAAACGAAAATAAACATTAATATCCCACAATTGGTACCTCAACAAAATACTCTCAGGCTCTACGCTCACAAGAATAACACCTCGGACCAGGAAGGCAATACTCGCACAAGGCTTTTTGAAGGCGTGAGGTTCACGCAGTCGCCCAGCCGTTGTCCCTGACGACATCCTGACTTCACCCTAACGTCGTCAACAGACATGCCCTGATGGCGAGACTGGCAGGCAACAGCTCTGCTCGAACCATAAACCATTAGCCGCCATTATGGATTTCAAAATTCACTTCAACAAGGACGGTGCTAGTTCTTCGTGCAAGTTAAATGCAGCCTTATTGCCTAGTTGAGAGTTCTGCACTGTACATCTCCCAGCAAGAACAACACGTCTACCACCAGCAATAACACATCTACCAACAACAGCTGCCCATCTATCACCAGCAACAACACATCTACCACCAGCAACAACACATCTACCAACAACAGCTGCACATCTACCACCATCAATAACACATCTACCAACAGCTGCGCATCTACCACCAGCAACACTTCTACCAGCAACAGCAGCTGCGCACACACGTGTGCAGGAGCCGGATGTCCAACAACTTCGATGTTATCGAGGGTCCTCATCACTGCAAAACGTCGTAAAATTTAATCATCTTTGTCTTTTTAAATGCCTGAAATGGTTCTTTGTTTGTACGTATGTTTGTGTGTCGGTCCGCTGTACGATGGGAAGGGGGAGGAGGGGGAGATCGTATCGTGGCTACGCGCTAAAAAGTCTACAAGAATCCAATGTTTTCTTCTTCCTAAACTGAATAGAATAAGATATATATACATATATGAGTCGCATAAAGGTTTTAATTGAATTCAGTTTCATTTTAAAAAACAGGGAGGCACAAAAAACTGGTGGAAAGTTGAAAAAATATTTGCGATATTTGTCACGTACTGAAAATCGTATACTACAAGAATGAACTTTTTTATGTCATACCATAGGTACCACAAATCGTGGATACGACATGCTATATAAATAGCAGCGTTTCCGCGGCCTGAGCCTCTAATCTGCAAAGGTGCTCGTAGAATTCAGATGCGTTTAAAATATATTTTTTACCCTCGTGAATGTAGTAAAGCCCACAGATAACTGGTGGATATTAATCCTTAAATTCTCATATATATAAAAATAACCCCAGAGATCATTCAGAGTGATGCGAAGGTTCTGGTTCAGGCGGGTCGTATGAATCACACCCTCAGTCGCGCTGCCCTTCAGTATCCAGGCTACGCACCAAGTGAATGCAAAGTTCGCTCTAATCTTCAGTCAAAAATAACGTTTTCGTTTGTGTGGTGAAGTGCAGGAGGCGGAAATTTTCCACACAATTTTCGAAATTTTAGCAAAAGTAAGCAACCTTCAAGTCGGTGGAGTAAAATAGTGCTGGAAGACATCTCAGCTTTTAGTAAAGGTGTAATGTTTCGGGTTACATTTGATCATGTGAGACCATCTTCCGCACTTGAGATCCCGTGCTTTACATGGAAACCTCCTCGTGTTGTGGCCGCCCGAACGCTGTTAGTTCGCCGCCGCTGCCTCTTCTCGGGTTCAACACCTAAATTTTCCTGAGCCTCTTCTGCTGTCTTCTACCGTCCTCGTCTTCCCCACCAAATGTTATTTCTTCCCCACATCCTGTCTTCCCTACGCCCCCTCCCCCTCTCAGACACACACACGTACGCACCCTCCCCCAATGAGATAGGAAGTGCTCGTGAGAACAGACCCGAGCTCTCGTTTCTTCCCTGTACCCTGAAGTCTGGGTCTGGTGCGCTGAAGTCTGGGTCTGGTGCGCTGAAGTCAGAGTAGGGTGCGGCCGGGAGCGCTGAGTCAGTCAAGTTAAATGACGTCACAGGCGAACGTGACTTGGTTTGTAGTTGAGTTGGAATGTCGCTTGTGAACGCGAGAGTTCAAGTCTGACGGGCCTATATGCTCGTCGTATTTCACTTGGGTTTAATGGACGCCGTCATGTTGGAATTCCAAATCAGTCCTGAGTTTTTGGTCCCAAAGAATTAATAATAAATGTATATGGAAATGGTGAAGGGTTCTTCTACTTTCAGTAGGTCTTCTTTTTGACTCAAAAGGGTGAGAACATTTGCCATTCGTTCCCAGTCAAAAGCCCTCAGCACCTCTCGGGGTGTGCGACCTTCGCCAGTCTGATGAAAGAACGGACGGACTCCGCACCTAAGTTGGGTGAACTGAGAGGTCTTGAAGCCGTTTGACCACTGCGACCAAAACAGGAACAGTCGTTTGACCACTGAAAGCAAAACAAGAACAGCCGTTTCACCACTGAAAGCAAAACAGGAACAGCTGTTTCACCACTGAAAGCAAAACAGGAACAGCCGTTTCACCACTGAAAGCAAAACAGGAACAACAGTTTGACCACTGCAACCAAAACAGCAACCAAAACAAGAACAGCCGTTTGGCAGCTACAACAAAAACAGGAACTACCGTTTGACCACACGAGCAGCGCCTCTGTTGAATTAAGAGTTCACGGCGTGCGGTTGAGCACTTATTTTAAGAGAACAGCCCGCTCCCTCAGCATCTGCGTTAGTGCGTTGCTGACGTCGTATCCGGGATACAATAAGGAAAATGTGCATACTGAATTTCATCACCAAAAGCCCACTAATTCAACACCTGAACTTATTTTCTCAAGGCCGAAAGTTTACCAACATATTTCGCATACTGACGAAATTTAGAATCCCTAACACACCCGCTCAAAAAATTTCACCGCGAACGATATTTCAGAGTCACCGATTGCAAACATGGAACATTTCTCACAGATTTTTACAAATTTTGCATTGAGACCGTGATATTGGAAAACAGGAGATTTTTTACAAATTTCGCATAGAGGCCGAGATATTGGAAAACAGGTCTCCCATGAACATGGACGTGTCGACATGGTGCGTGCAGGAGACTTGATGAACTGAGTACGTGGCTGCAGGACTACTGCCCGTCATGTCGTGAACTGAAGGCTTGGGCTTCAGTGACTCTGAGGTACACCAAACGTGTCGACAACACGAATAATGCGTACTTGAAGATCATGAATGACCTCAACCTTTATACTTTTCAAATGAAAAAGTAGACTAAAACGAAAAAGTCAATAAAATACTGTGAACCTATATTTGTTATTCGTTCTAAGTACGTATATCTTAGATTGGATGAGTTAGGGAGAAGTTAATGCGAACTCATCTCGAGATTCAGTTGCATCTGAACGTGTTTAGTGAGTTTAGGAGTGTGAAGAAACCGCCATACAGCAGCAGCTTTATTCCTCGCTCAGATAAGACAGTGGCGCGGACACGTTCCTAGGCAAAACCCAGAGCAAGGAATAGCTTTAACTTCGTTGGTAGATTTCCTCTATAAAATTGTAACAGGCGTCATTTATTAAAATCAAAGTTCACACAGCAGAAATCTCACAAAAAAATGGGGAAATCAGCTCGTAAACAGAACGTACATACAATAGTGATAACGAAAGTGCTACCTAAGTTTGATCGTTTTGTAAGACTCTTAGAAGTTTTAGTTTCAGTTTGTTTTCAATTTAATCAAGCGAGCAGCATTTATGTACTCATTTTTTAATTGGTCTTATGATACTTGAGACGATATTTAACAGTACGATCTTTAACAAACACTCAACGATCAAGCCTAGTTTGGTAGTATTGCGACACCCTGTACACATAGGTGCTGAAACAACACATCTATCTATGCACCTATCTCTATAATACTAAAACTATGATCACCTTGCTTGTTTGTCCCCGTGCACACTCTTCAGTAATAGCCTAGATCAGAAATTCAAAACTTATCCCCCATTAATTAAATAAGGGTTCTTCCATCGTATCATGGCTACAGTTCATTGGGATAAGTGAATGCATTATTTTCTTTGCCTTGGGATATTTGCTAAGAAATAAAGAATATTCATCAGAGGCTTAAAGGGGACTTCAAAACAGTGACCCACCGGGTTACACGTGGTCTACGCAGTGCACAATGGCACCTTAAAGGACGCTTGGTCGTTTGGAGGGACACATATAGCTAATCCGTAGCATAGATACTGAGCCCCTTGAAGTGACCAGCACCAGCAATTGTGGTGCAGTGGCAAGGCAGAAATATCGAGCCACGCGCGTTGAGATACGAGTCATTCTTGGCAGACGTTGCCGAAAGCCAATTGGCTTACGAAGCGCCCGTAATGCTCGTGATGACAAAAACCATGGCATCCATGAAGTGCACGTCATCATGTACAGTAATAAATACTTTTCAGAGATGATGCACGTAGTGAGTACATAATACACAACTTCTTCATTTGTTTGTTTACTGATTATTCACGGCTTCGAGCTTCTATGTAGGTGGTGTATTCCTGATGTTGTATGTTGTATACACAATGTTTGTCCACGTCAAGGTAAATTTCGTGGGGTGGCTGCGTCGGTTGCGCAATGCGAAAGTTTGAACTGAGATTGTGTACCAGGTGACAGACCGTTGGCTCGGTCCCAGTGTGGTGTGATGTGATGCGAGCAGTTCACGGCCTGTGTCTGACGGCAGAGGACTTGGTGGAGACCCCATAGTGGATCATGCGCTCGTTTGGTAGTCATTTGGTATTTTACTTCATTATTTAAAAGATACACAGCACAGAGCAGCAACACAGCACACAGAAGCAACAGCACAGAGTAGCAACACAACACACAGCAGCAATACAGTACAGAGTAGCAACACAACATACACAAGCGACACAACACACAACAGCAACACAACACAAACAAGCAACACAGCACAGAGATGGAAGTCCAGCACACCAGCACCAGTTGGGCCTACACACTAGAGAGATAAGCGGGGCACCATCCGCCGATAAGACCAGTACTCCGTGCCTGCACACATCTCCGCTGCAGCAGACAACCACCTCGACTACTTTCTCAAGCGTCGGCGCTGGTGTTCGTACCAACACTCGCAGTACCTTTACAAATTCCACACGTATTTTTTACTCAGAAAATGTTCCGTGCATAAAAAATACTTGCAGCTCTGTTATCGTAGATCCGTAGCCAGGATACCACCAAACCAGGACCAAATTTCCAGTTCATTTCAAACGCCGCTAATTTTCTCCCATGCAAAAATTGAAGTGTGGCAAATCAAAACCGATAGATCGTACACGAATGATACAGTAGATAGATACTGCATCTATGTACAGGGTGTTCAAAAAAGACTGGATCCCTGTAGACCCTAAATAAATCATTTATTTACTAAGTAATAATCAAGAACTATATACCATTGGAAAGAGAAAATTTGGGAGATCATTTATGTATCTATGATACGTATTGCGCAAGATAGGAATCATCATGTTATTTTTCATTATTAATATTATTTTTAACTTGAAACTTATCAAATCTCCCAAATTTTCTTTTTCCAACGGTATTTAGTTCTGGATTATTACTTTAAAAATGAAATATTTATTTAGGATTTACGGCGGCCCGGTCTTTCTTTTTTTAACACCCTGCATAAGGTGCGGTGTGGTGTTCACACGAACAGTGTACAATATTACAGTGTACAACGCGTACAGGGACGGTGGAATGGTCTCACGGGTCTGCTTCATCAACAGAAACTGATAAAATAAAATAAAATAAAATAAATTATAAACAAAAGCGCTTATATTTTCTGGACGTGGGCACCATGAAATTTTATTTTATTTCGTTTCGTTTTATTTACTTTCGTTGACACGTTATTTATTTCACACGGTCGTTTTACTTCGTCGTTATCCAATCAAAAATCACGTGAGACCATCTTGGCGCACCTGTGGGGGCGCGCAGGACGAACGTTCCCAGCGACACGGTCATTCCACAGCAGGTATAGTACACGGGCCAACCACTTGAAACGTACATGCCACTCACGCTGTGCACTTTAGTTTCCGTGAAACATGATGATGAACATGAAGCACACATACCACACCTGCTGTATCGTTTTGTATTTTAATGGAATTGCTGCGCACCAGCAGCAGCGAGTTTAGATGAGCCCTGAGCGCACGTAAGCAGCACGTCACCGGGGGCACGTGACTCAGGGGCCGTCGTTTGAGGGGCGAAGGCGTCCATGCCGTGTGCTGGTAACGCACAGGTGCGTGACCGTTATGTTGGTGACACACGCGCTATTCCATACACAAAGCTAACAACGCATTGGTTTTCTGCTCGTTAAGCAAGGGAAACTTGCAGTTATACAGCGGCACAGCCCGTTATACTGAGGCCGTTATCCAGGGACACAGCCCGTTATACTGGGGTCTAGCCCATTATATTGGGGTCCAGTCCATTATACTGGAGTACAGCTCGTTATACAGGGGTACAGCTCGTTATAGAGGGGTACAGTTCGTTATAGAGGGGTACAGTTCGTTATAGAGGGGTACAGTTCGTTATAGAGGAGTACAGTTCGTTATACAGGGGCATTGCCTGTTATGTAAAGGCACAGCGATCCAGGAATAAATAGACACCACAGTATTCCCACACAGACGCAGCTATAGACCACTCAAATGCGTGAAAAGCCTCGCTGCCCGAATCACAGAGCCAAGAAATGTTGAGTTTTGTTCATTTTTTTAAAGTCTCGGCGCGAATTGAGCGAATTCAATTGAGTTGGGCAGCACAAAAGTACTTCTTCTGGGCACACACTTGACTAGTTATCTCCAGTACATGTGTATCCCATATGCACACCCTTTCAGACGTTTAATTTTTATACTATTATTATTGTTTGAAAATACCTTGACAGTGTGAAATACTTCAATAAATTTTCCGTTCCACGGTTACTGCGTGAAGTATAGATAGCCAATCTGTGATGACAGTTATCTAGTTTTAAATTACGTAATTCTAGAACTTGACATCTCCCTTGCAGCACCTCTTTCTTGTCGCGTCCCACACGACTCCTGCACTACACAGACACCGGAATTTCAAGTCTGCCTCCCATTTCATTCAGACGGTCGCGACACGGTCAAAACAAGCCCAATTTACCCGCCTCGCCACTTCCCCCGCAGCATATTGGCGACAATTTCGACCACCCAAGCCCTGTGATCAAATATTCTATGGATCTATCGACAAGACAGCGAAAAGCTCGGACTGGGCACCGTGAGGTGTTCTCGGCTTCTCCGGCACTCACTCGGTAGTGCTCTTATTCCCACAACCCTTACGATTATTGCCATGATCTTTACAGCTGGCTTCGTTAATTTTACGCGCCGCTGCCGCGCAATTGAGATGAGGCGGGCGGGTCATCAGGCACCAGGAATAAGCGCCGTCCTAACAGGCCTCTCGAGTCACCAGTCGCGACAGCAGCACAGCGCGCCGATACAATATCACTCAGTAATCACTGTTATCTTCCTCTACCAAAACGCTTGGAACACAACGCGCTAAGCCAGAGCGGCCGGCAGTTCACCCCACAGAAAATGGTCAACATCATCATCATCATCATCATTATGGAACTTGTATCAGGCGCATCTCCAATGAAGGAAGTCCATGGCGTGAACGTTGACCGCTANTCATTATGGAACTTGTATCGGGCGCATCTCCAATGAAGGAAGTCCATGGCGTGAACGTTGACCGCTACAGTTTTCACTCCTATCCATGGAGTGAAGCACCAGGAAAATGCTCAACATATTCTTTTGCTCTTCGAAACATTCAAAGCTGCAAAACACGGCCTCACCACCAACACTGGACGCGCTTGTTGAGGCCCCTGCAACAGCTGCATTTCATCTACCGTGTCGTGCAGACGAGCACCCTCGCATCGAGAGCTGCAGCACGTGGGTGAGGTACCTCAGATACCCACGTGGGTGAGGTACTTTGGATACCCACGTGGGTGAGGTACTTTGGATACCCACGTGGGTGAGGTACCTCGGATACCCTCTACTATTGCGGGCACTCCATCCTGGCTCTATGTACATTTTCACTGTAGGTTATCATCCCTGGATTTAAGGGCTCGTTTTTCCGACAATTATCCTGCCAACATAGAAGAATTTTTATGAAGTCCTGGATTATGTACAGCCTGGCACCGCACTCATGCAACGTCGTGCATGTCGGTGGTGAGTGCCACTCGAGTGTGTCACTCCCACATGTCAATTGCAGCTGACACTGTCTGACACACACGCACCAATTGCAGCTGACACTGCCAGACACACACGCACCAATTGCAGCTGACACTGCCTGACACACACGCACTAATTGGAGCTGACACTGCCCGACACACACGCACCAATTGCAGCTGACACTGCCTGACACACACGCACCAATTGCAGCTGACACTGTTTGACAAACANACACACACGCACCAATTGCAGCTGACACACACGCACCAATTAGAGCTACACTGTTCCTGAGCTGAACTGACGCCGAAGAGCTGTAACGTCCCATCGGGTCCTCTAAGACCCGCAACGAGGGATAATGTCGGCGGTGCCATAACAGTGGCCGCTACCCGTACAGCAGCCACGACCATCTATGGCACCAAAACAGCGGCAATTCCTGGTAGCACAAACAGCGACACGTATGGCACAACAATGCCCAGTTTATGGCGGCAGCACATCGACCATTTATACCAACAACGACCGAATGTGCAGGTACCAGGCACACCTGCGCAGGTGCCAGGCGCCTCGCAGCCGTAGATATCGTACGGTAAACACGCCAGCACCTGATGCACGTTTGCTCCACACACAGCAGGCATCCCTGTACCGCCTCCTGTAGCCGCATCATCTCCCACTCCCCAAAGGCGAGTTTCTCATCCGTCAGAAGATCTAAGACGCCTCGAGACACCTGCAAGAGTGGCCAAGGGGAGACGCCTCGACACTTCCACAGTGCGCAACCCGCACGCTTTGTAGCACAGCTCCGGGCTGGGATGTGGAGCCGGAGCCGGCATGTTTCACTTGGCGGGAGCCGGAGCCGGCATGTTTCACTTGGCGGGAGCCGGAGCCTTGAGCTTCAAGAAGGTTTAAAAACTCAGGGTTTTCAACACTCCTAATAAAAGGCGAGCAACGTAATGACCTCAAATAAAGACTCATTCTTACACCCTCGTGTCTGTCCGGGAACTTGAACCGTCGGACAGCAGGTCAGTCATATAACTTTTTCGACCCAAATATGATATGATGTGCCCGGAGTTGAAGCCAAGGCCCATGAAGGCACATCTTATTTTTAATTAGCGTTTACTTGTTGACGAAAATGATATAGCCGCTTCTTGAACACCTGATTTCTTTCGTTATCGTACATACTACAGCATCTCACGTGAGCTGCACGGCCACGGGCCGCAGCGCCTACCTCTCTCAAAGGTTTAATGAACCTTTTCTCTCTTGAATTATTTACGCTGCTTTAACCAAAAAATATGTTGACATGAATTTATTCCTATTTACGTACGCAATAATGCCTATTACTTCATCTCCCTGGACGCAAGCATGAGAGTAAGTGCGGGAAGGCGTTTACTCGCTGATACTACCACAGACAGAACACACCCGCGCTCACACTGCGTTATTTGGACACGTCTACACGGAGTGTGGCACACGCGATGTGTCAGGAGAGAAAAGTTAATTAAGCGAGGCCACGTACTCCAGCGCCGCTCCCGCCAACACATTGTGCCGCTCCAGTCTAACTTTACCGCCGGAGCATTTTAAATCATTTACCATTTCGTCTACACAAGCATTTTTATGGACCATTTTACGAATTTATCAATAAACTTGCGAAAAAGTTCAAATCGGGTAGAGCTGACACTAACGTGGGACAATTTGCAATGTCAATCGAAAACCAACCCTCGCTGTTGACAACAGTCACACACGGTAAATCGCATGTTGGAGCTTGGAGCGCAAAATTTGCTCAGTACTCAGATTTAGTAGGATGTC
>VOMN01087108.1:0-13287 GCA_014899125.1 Orchestia grillus
CACACTTACCAGTGCAACCGAGGCTGTTACAAAATGACAACTAACCCTGGAATGATTTGGCAATTCCTTAATAATAATCCTTAATAATTATCAACTTTGACATTTATAGGCAAACCTGCAAAACATTATAGATAATTAACGTAGTTTTGCTACAAAACCCTGAATATGAACAACTGACAAAAGAGGAGCATTGAAGATGGTGCTACACAAGTAGCTAATACACCCCCCGGTTACAACATGAGGTATAGGAGGAAGTGGGAGCGTAGACAGAGCTGCTCTGAGACGAGCGCAAGCTCCTTCTAATTTTTGCATCCATGTTCAGTGCAGTGGTTACAACAATTGGTTAGAAGCACTTTACATTGACTTTTAAATATATTAGTACGTTATTAGCTGGCAAATAATATGTAACTCCATTAGAATATTTTCTCTCTCTCTAAGCTCAATGCACAGTCAGTTTTGCACGTGCAGTTTTGAAGCTTAGATATGTTATAAAGAATGTATCAAAGAACATTTTGCAACAAATAGATAATTTTCTAACTAATAAACAGAGCTCCATCCGAAGTTCCCGTTAATTTGAAGCGCTCAAAGGACCTAACATTTTGTCAATTAGACTCAATTGTCGCTGTAGAATGTCGGCCGACCTGGGTGAGTGTTCGAATTTTTAATTTTAAACATTTTGATTAAGTTGAGTTTGAAAAATATTAGTTTTGAGTATTATCATCTTTACATAAACGCAAACTAATGAATATCCTGGAGCACGATAGGTTGTGCGGCGCCAAAAGAAAAGCTTTTTGGGATGTGAATGAAGCCTTGTACCTACTCTTCCTTGTGACTATGGAATACTTCATTCAATTTTAGCTGGTGGATGTAAGCGACCGTCGTCGGCCGTTCCGCTCCTTCGGTTTCTATTTATTTTCTTTCGTAAAATTGCGCAGGCACCTTTTGAGAGTGCTGTCAACGTTCAAGGCGCAAGGTTTCATGTTTGTAAATCATATGTGAAGGTGTATACTTACAGTTGGGTTGGACGTGCGTTCTGAGTTCGTATGTGTATTTATGCTCACGCTAGAAATATTTTCTACGTTATAGTGACTCTGATCAGTTCTACTTCTATTTTAACTGAACGTGCTATTTTCTGGAAGAAAAATTGCTGCAATGAAGACCGTTGCTGCTTCCAGTATTTTTGTATTAATTTTGATAAAATGGTTTTATAGACTTAGTGTTCGGGATAAAATGATGCTAACGACAAAATAAAAGAACAAAGGGGATAGCCTTTATCAACTTTAATCATATTAACAAACAATTAAAAAAGCGAAGCAAAATAACTCTTGTGGTAAAAATAAGACTTCAAAACTTCCATTTCCCGATGGAAAATCTGAAATCTTGAACAAATACGGTAAGCGCAAAATAGACGAATTTTAATATCGTTTACTCAACATTCCAAAACCCGAAAACTATGGTTTCAAGGCCCGTAAAAGTATATTACCTGCAACCCGAAGTTACTGTATAAAATAACTATCTTGTCTCGTAACCTTAGTATCCAGGAGAGACACTCGTGAATTGATTTTCTAATCCATTGTAAATTTAATGTTTGGTGTTTAGAATGAAGAAAAATGGAGAAACAACAAAGCGTGCGATTGATCTTTGAATAATATAAATTTGTCGGTCCTTACGTATTATCGGGAGGACTTTTGATTTTTACTNATTCCGTTTTTTTAAAGGTCCTCCCGATAATACGTAAGCACCAATTTGTCATCTACATACCGTTGATGTAAAATAGGATGGAAGGAATCAAGCCAATCGTCCATACATTGGATTTCTTGATCACGCTTGAAAATATTCTCTAGTTTCGCACTCAGGGGTTTTGCCAGTGAAAATCCATCTCTTTGTTTGTAATACTTCCCATCAAATGGAAAAATATTTCATCTTTCCTTTTTTGAATCCCAATCAGAACAAATGAAAATATGGTTAAGAAAAGTTCTGCTATTTTGTATGCCTGATCTTAAATTCAATATTATTCTTAAAAAGAATATACAATATGAATGGTATTTTAGAATGGATCGTCTTCCCTTCTGAATGCAAAAGTCTCTGGTGTACAAATTTAGTCGCGTGCGTTATAGATCTTCATCCATACATAGGTTCTACCTACAGAGTACTCCATGCCAGAGTAGCGGAGCATGCCGGGAGAAGTGTGCGCACGAGATAACAGTTTGACCAGACCAGCACATCTTCCATCCGTTGCAGAGTGATGTACCAGAGGCGCTGCAGGATTTAGCAAGTTTGGACTTTTAGGTAGGATCTAAGAATTCTAAAGTCTGTTGACATTCACAAAACTAAGTCCGAGTTAAATGATTGTAATAGTACCCATCCTTTATACATTAACAACGTATGATGGAAGTCTGTAATTTTCCTGTTAGTTTTGCTACATAATGGTTTTCGTTTTTAATACGAATGTTCGGGGACTTCGTTCTTCCTTGTTTTGCAGATTTTCTGAAGATTGGACTCGTCCTAAAACGCTTAATTTTTTGGTTTTAGATTATTAGGTTTAGTGCTTTCTTTTTTTTTATTATGATAAGGGTAGTCACCTGGCCTCGTTTTTTTATTTATCATTCGACTACGCGCTGAACAAACCAACTGACAAAAAACGATGCATACCTAAGATTTGGCCTTATGTTGTGTATTTGATTTATTTTTCAATGTCGCCATTGAAAGGTACATTTAATATCAGTAAAACGATATTCTAACTGTTTGAGGAACCCAGCTTCTGAGCAAAATACTTTTCATTTAAAATCTAGGCTTCGTCAGCCAATCTAGTCATTTGCATACTGGCCAATCTTAGGCAAAACAAACTCTTACTTCAGCTGTAATCCGGGTTTTGCTAGGAAACTTTTAATTTTATCAAGTATTCTGCATGACACAAGTTCTTTTGTTTGAAAGATCATAGTAAAAATACGACTGGATTATACAAGAGTTGTGCGGTGAGGCGTAAACCATTGAACAAACTACGATTTCAACTAATTATAGAAGCATGACGTAATGTCTGAATAAAAATATTCCGTATTTCTATCTGTGTACTTCAATAATGAAACACTTTCAAACAATAAATTAATCAGCAGTACTGAATTTGCTTGGGGAATTGAAAATGGTGCTGCAGCGCATAATTTGAATGCATTTCTTTTGCAATTTAGCTACTTCTTAATCAACAAAATATTAAAAGAAATTAGCCCAGGTACAGAAAGAAAACCATGACCTGCACTAAGCAATCATGAAACTTAGTTTTAATTACTTCAGAATTTGATAGAAGGCTAGAAATATTACCCCTGTGTTATGCTTCGTCGAGGCGTATCTCCAGGTAATCTGGCCTTAAGCTACAATAGCAGCAGCCATGTTTTCTGCCGTGTGATATACGACGGCATGTCGCCTCGATATTGCCGCTGGAGCTGCACTCGTCAGCGTCCCGAGTCTGGGGGTGCAGGTCTGTGCTTATATATATTTCCCGTGCGCTCGACCCACGAAAATGAACATTGGTAAAAAGGTCCTCGATTTTCGGTCGCTTAGCCTTGCTCGAAAACTTCGGTTAACGATAACTATCAACTCACGATTATATTGATTTACTCCAACGGTTTTTAGACCGTTATTGGGATTCAGTTCGTTTTTAATTAATGACAAATTTTCGACTGAAATTTTCCTTAGATGTTTCTTTTCGTTGAAAAAAAGTAAATCATGTTCCAGCGAGGGAGTCGCGTGGTCCTCCAGCTTTGGTGAGGGGACGCAAGTAAAAACGTAGGGGACCGCTTCACAGGAAAGGGGGTTGCGCTCGATTATTAAAACCTGAAGGAAATAGTATTCGTCCTGGGAAATTTTGAGTTTACCTCAAGGACGTGGGCCGCTGATCGTAGAGGGTGCCTCTCTAGCGAGCAGGGAGTAACGAATTCCAATATAAAGATAATTGTAATACACAGGGGTCCGAAAAACAAACACACTCTTTGTAATTCCATAATTTTGAAGCATTAGACCGGCACATGCTTTTGAATTGACAGCGAGCAGCTAATTCAATAGTTAAACTACTCTTCCGCAAGAAATTCGTGATTGTAAGTATTCTTGTGAAGAAATGTTTGAATTAAAAGCAGTGGTCTCGTTTTTTACCTTTCTGTTGATAACAAAAGAAAATTCGTCAAATTCAACGTTGTAGATGTTTAAAACGCGGAAAAATCTTTTCTTTTATAGGCTGTGTAATGAACAAAAGGCAATGAAATGAAAACTTGTTCGTTTAATGATAGGCAAATGCATTTGTAAACGAAGTGCAGCCAAAATTGCCTTTAATAAAATGTATATCACAAAAAAGAAGACCTTCACAAATAGATAATACTAGAATTAATATTAATTTGACTTCTATATGATTTGGTTGGATCTCAATAAAAATGATGAATATTGGTGCACACACATTAGCACAATAGGAGCGAAGGAATTTATGACTTAATAATAACTTAATTATAATCGTATTATTGAGATGGACTGCGTAGAGGATAAATCATAAATATTTTAGATGTAAGTCAGTGACTGTCTCCAAAGTTTCTATTGTCAGAAATATTCTATTTTGAGAATCAACAAAGCTGATGAGATTTCTTCTTTTGAATCTAATTACGAGATGACATTTGTCTCTGAGACCAGATAGAGCTTGGTAAGTCATAAAAGGTGCAAGAAAATACTTATTGGGAAAATAAGTTACTTTGTCTATTTCAATTATGCTTACGTTAGATTTTGCATTTATAAGTGAAATTCAGAAAAATAACTTACGAATGTAAAGAATAGATATGAATCGGTAAACTTCGATAATTAATTAGACTAAAAAAATTGTTGAAGAAAGCAATAGAGTAACTGAGTCGTATCCAACTCACGCTAGGGTAGACGAGAAGAACAAGTCTATGCCAGCGTGTGCTCGCTGGAACTGCGGCTGCGGATCAGCGTCGTCACTCCGAACAGTATGCGCCACACGAGTGTAATTGAGTTCATACATCTCGGTAGGAACAGAGGGTTTTTAACGTGCACTCTCACACGTTTTAATTTGAAGAAATAGAATAGGAAATATGATCAAATGAGCTACTAAAGCCTCTAGGGGGCATAAGATAGGCAACAGGGTTAGGTTTGTCCATCGTATGCTGTGGGAGCTGGCGTCCCTGTTAAATTACCTCAGCCATAGAGAGGTATTCGGAATTTCATGTCTTTCGTGCTTATTTTGCATCTTTTCATTGTATCACTTTTTCGCTACCTCGTTTTTGTCTTTTCTTCCGTGCTGTTTCTACGCGCAAGGGATCTTACGTGGGAACACACCTTGGGCTTAGATTTCCCGTTTTCTATAGTCCATACTAAAGAGTCCGCTCGCTTGGTGGTCTCTGGACCACTTGAACCACGTTTCATGTGGATAGGGTGATTTACACAAACTAGATAGTAATCAAACCCAACGTATTTCAGTAAAGTTTGATAGTTGTCAAGCGGATGTATAAATAGTATTCGAAGTTGTAAACTACGAGTAAGAGGAAAGATTACCTCCGTACCTGGGACTAACTTTGAAAGTCTTGCGCGGAGATAGCATATTGAGCTCTTGCGTGAGTGAGAGTTGTATGTTAACACTTTGACTGCGATTCTTCTCTCAGGAAATATTTCATGTCGACAAAATTTCGGCTGCGAGTTTAAAATTTAAGGATTTTGTTGTTGCAAATTTGTTTATCTTATTCATTTCCCCTTAATCTAAACTAACTAAATCGAGTAATGAATACAACTATTGTGAAAACTCAAAAATTTCTATTCATACATGTTACTGCTTTCGTTACGTTAGGTTAGGTTAGATGATCGCGTGCACCATATCAGACGCACGTCGCAGCCAAAGTGTTAAACGTGGTGAACATACAGTTTCCCTAACGAGAGTGAATAGACCCGAGTCGTTTTAGGACAGTTCACATAGAATCAGACGTACTCGCGCAGAACTTTGCCTGGTACCTGCAATGATGAAGAGTCATTCAGAATATCTTGAAATAGTTAAGGCTGGATGAAATATTTATGGCACAGCACACGCCGAAGATTCTTGAACGCATTCAGGATGAAAAACGGAAGCAGTAGACTACAGTTGGCATGAAGCATGAAGACGTAGGCTGCACCTTGAAAAAAAAAGCCAGGGAGACTCCCACTCGCAAAGTTCTCTCAGTCATATCCTATTTGGGTGGCTATTCGTTGAAGAGGCTATGGGTGCAGCAACTGCACAGCGTGGATATTAGAGTGTGAACAGTCGTGGCCAAAATGTTTAGACTTTGAAAATTTTCCTAGATTTTACATATCAGATACGACACTCTTTATAGTTCAAGTTTTTGTGACTGTTGCCCGCCTGAAATAGTGTTTAATATGCAAAGAGGTAGAAAAAATAAAGTGGCATTGAGAAACACAGAGAATTTTAAAAAAGGATACGTGATGCCCGTGCTGCCCAGATTGGTACAATTTTAAGTTTATAGAGGTTCATTTTGGGCAGAAGAGGAGACTTCTTTTTTTGGGCAGAAGAGGAGGCTTCTTTTTTTGGGCAGAAGAGGAGGCTTCTTTTTTTTTGGGCAGAAGAGGAGGCTTCTTTTTTTGGGCAAAAGAGGAGGCTTCTTTTTTTGGGCAAAAGAGGAGGCTTCTTTTTTGGGCAAAAGAGGAGGCTTCGTTTTTTGGGCAAAAGAGGAGGCTTCTTCTATTGGAAGAAGAACCCGTTTTCGAAATGTTTTCGTCTCACCGCGCGAGGGGACGCCATCACTCCAGCTTTATTCCATTCCTGGCTGACCGTGCAACGCATGACTCCAGCTGGTTGTGGATTTGTCAGTGTGAGATTCTTTAGTTGAGATCTAACTAAACCTTGATTTGGCGCTCATTGAATGCTTTAGCACATCTACCTGATGGTTTCACATTAGATTAGCAGGAACTTTTCCCTGTTTTAAAATTTTAAGAAAAAGTATTCTTGATGCCGAGTTCATTTTTTAATATCTCATTCCATATAATTTTTTAGGAGAGCAACAATCACAGAACATTGAACTGTAGGTAGTTATATCTGAAATGTAAAGATTGAAAATCATTCAAGATCTTAATTATTTTGGCCATTACAGGCTGGGAAGTCATACATCTCAAGTTAACGCGAGGCGGTGTCTGTTGTTCCGAGGTGTTTCCTGGGCTCTCTCGCTGCAGTGCCGTGGTGTGGAGATGCTGAGCAAGATGTGCGAATTTGAGAACATTTAAGGTTAAATTGGCAAGTAGCAACATTAGCACTTCAGGTAGCAACATTAATACTTCAGGTAGCAACATTAGCACTTCAGGATAGCAAAATTAATACTTCAGGTAGCAACATTAGCACTTTATGATAGCAAAATTAATACTTCAGGTAGCAACATTAGCACTTTATGGTAGAAAAACTTATACTTCAGGGAAGCACAGTTACACTTCAGGGCAGCCGAATTAGCACTAAAGGGTTGCAATATTAGTTCTTTGAGTAGCAAAGTTAGTGCTTCAGACCATCGGAATTTACGCTTTAGAATCATAAAATTAGCCCTTCATGGCTAGAAAATTCGTACTCTAGGATGGAAAAATTAGGTGTGTAGTCACTTTACTCAATCGAAGGTGTTAATTGGGAGCGTCTTGATTCAGATATTCGTTCAAACTTTTTTGACATTGAGGTGAGGCTGTGAATGCATTCCGTACTTCAGTTTACCCTCAGAATTTGAAAAAAAACATGAGCCGTGACAATCAGCAATGTTGGTAACCGCATTTGAACAGATTTCTCTCAATCCTCACAGATTTTTAGCAACAAATATTACTACATCACTAGTTGCAGGTAGCTTCTCAGTATTTTCAAAACGGACCAGCTTGTTTTTCTTATTCAAGGAAATTATTCTGCGTCACTTCCTTTTTCACTTTTTATCACTTTTATGGTGCACGTTTTTTTTGTTGAGGTGTTTTGCTTCTCACGCGATCTTCTGACAACAATTTCCGCCGGCCGTGATAGAGCAGAGTTCTATCTTGCCGTCATCCTCCTCTGATCCTGCCTTCGAATGAAGCTCCAGGGCGGCCTGAGCTGTTCCGTAGACTAAGAGGAAAGCGATACTTTGATTTATGACCACTTTTGCATGCAGTTACTCTCACGTTGATTCGATTTTTGCCCATAATTTGGCAGCCAAAGGCTTCCAAAATGCGTTCCGCTTAAATAAGCGGAGTATTTTCCATGAAGTATTCTTCAATGGAATTTTTTATCCAAGTTGCGGAGTGTAAAACTCTCCCACGCTCCTGTAAGACTCCTTCAAAATAAACTTTGGCACACCTCATATCTTAAAATAACGCACGTAGGCGTGTCTAGTGGCCGTAGTGTGGAAAAGTTGCAAGAGGAGAATTTCTTGGAAATAAATATTTCTGCAGTTCTATGCCGCAGAATCGAGCTCAAGATAGAATGGAAATTGGTGATGGCTTCACTAACTCGAACGCAAGTTCATAGTTAAAACTCTGAACGCGAAGGGTATTTTTGCGAAAAAATTAGATGGAAGTACGTGAGAAATAAAACTCTCCGGACTCACACCCCGCAGTTCACTGAACTCGAGCTGTCATGGAACTCGTTGGCTATGCTATTTGATCAGCTTCAAGAAGTAAAAAATATCGCCAATTTAGCGATAGATGAAAATCGTTTTTTAAAATAAATACAGTAAAGGTTTGTTACACCGTGATAGGAATTAGAAAATATCTAAAACAGATGACCGATATTTCTTCATGGGAATTTTTTCTTCTCTCTTTCACTAATATTTTAGGTTTCTAAAAAGCGATGAACTGTATTCGTACTACAATGTAAGGAAAAATAAAAATAAACGTTAATGCAATTGATTATTGAACTGATTATAAACGAATTTTAGGAACCAAACTGATAATAATTTTCAGAAGTTCTTTCAGTGTATTGGCGATAACAAATTTTTGTATCAATTCAAAAATTCAAATCGAAATTGGTTTCCAGGTTAGCGTGTGATATGGTTTTAAAAAGAGGGTTTGGATTTCTGGAGGACGACATTCTTCGAGAACAACAAGATGTCATAAAAAAATACATCGAATTTATGAACAGGCCTCTCAAAAATCCGAACCTTCTCTTTAAAAGCATATTACACCTTAACCTGGAAACCGATTTTAATTTACTTTTTTGATTTGATACAAAAATTTGTTCCTGCTAATATACTGAAAAAGCGTCTAAAAATTATTATTAGTTTGGTTCCTACAATGCGCGATGTAAAGAAACAAATGCTAAATTCCTTTTTTATGAAGTAATATTTTCGTAAAAATGATCACTTCTAGTTTACTTTTCTAGCATGATATATATATATTTGGTCTTGACTACGGAAAAATAATACACAACATCAAATCTCAGAAGAAAATTTCATATCGTGATGAAAATAAAATGGACCGTAAGGGACTCGTAGGCTCTTTGTAAAGTACGTTTTGAGGTGAAAATTCGTTCGAAATAAAAGGCTCACGATATTATGACGGTATTCTTCAGTGGTACAAAAAGATCATTATTTAAAATCAACCAATTCTACATAAGTTTTCGCTGTCCAAAAAATAGTTTAGCTTCTTCCGTTGCATTTTAAATGGCAGGAACCAAATAAATAAATTTTTTAACAATCTTTCCTAATGTGTTGCCGAGAACAAATTTCTGCATGAAACCAAATACGATATAAAAGTTAAAAATCGATTAACAATTATTATAAGTAAACACATTATACGCTTTCAAAAGAGGGTACGGGTTTTGCACGACGCCCTATGTTGAGAATTGTATGTCTTTATTTTACCGATTAAGCATAAACGAATTCAAGTCGGACAATCAGAGTTGACTGATGAACATAATATAATAGTGTGGTATCGGAGATAGATCACATTGCTTGTATTTAAAGTCAATGTATACAATTATCCCGAACTCCTAGTATTGGGCTGCTACTGATATGCATTTACCGCGAACATCCAGTATTAGGCGGCTACTAATGTGCATTTATCGCGAACACCCAGTATTGGGCTGCTACTGATGTGCATTTATCGCGAACATCCGGTATTGGGCCGTTACTGATGTGCATTTATTGCGAACACCCAGTATTGGGCTGCTACTGATGTGCATTTATCTTAAACATTCAGTATTGGGCCGTTACTGAGTGCATTTATCGCGAACACCTAGTATTGGGCTGCTACTGATGTGCATTTATCGCGAACATCCAGTATTGGGCTGCTACTGATGTGCATTTATCGCGAACACCCAGTATTGGGCTGCTACTAATGTGCATTTACCGCGAACACCCAGTATTGGGCTGTCACTGATGTGCATTTATCGCGGACACCCAGTATTAGGCTACTACTAATGTGCATTTATCGCGAACATCTAGTATTGGGCTGCTACTAATGTATAGAGAGCAGCTTCTCTAGAAACTAAATTTCTCAACGTGAAACGTATTCCGTCGTACTCTAATGCTAATGTTTAAATTTTTCGAAAGAAGAATAATTTACAGAATGTTAGGTAATCTTTTATCAATTTACGTGATCTTTAATAACAAAATCAGAGGATGCTTTAAATTCATTTCTACACATTTTATCAAATCTGCGAATCGTCTCGTAGAGCTCTGTAGATTTACTCAGAGGTGCCGTTGTTAGCTGCAGCTAAAGAGTTCGGTCTGTTCTAACAATAATCTATAGGTACTACACTAATCTATAGGTGTATTTTGAGCTGAAATTTAGGTTCAGACATTCAATATAGTAGGATCATAGAAGTCAACTTTTCCCTGCACCATGCTTCTGTTTTTAATATAGCATTTGTGAAATTGAATCTGTAAAACGAATAAAGTATTAAAAACTTTATAAAGACTCAATACGATGGCAAATGTTTTGGTGATTCTCTGTAGCTTTGGTGTAACGAGTTTTTTTATTTTTAGTAACAGAGCACATAAACAAATTGAATAACAAAGAGTCAAATATTTTTTGACCAGGGATACACAAGGTTTAAATTGGGACCAATAGAACTTCAATTAAAATCTTATGTATGTAAGGAACATAACATAATACGAACAACTCATGAGTGAAATTTATTGTTTCATAGATTAACAATTAATTCACTCTACATATGAGCCCTCAGCCTCGATGGCCTGCTGGATACGGTATATGAAGGTGTGACAAGCGTTCCCTTTACGGTCCCGTTTAAGTGATCGAAGTCCTCACTTGATGGCCGATTTCAGGGATCGAAAAGTGTTGCGAGATCAATCAGTAGACCCTTTTTTACACTTTGCCCTGCAGCCTATAATGGCAAAGATTCAAATCTGATGAGCTAACGGCCAAACACCATTAGGCCCAAGCACTGGGAATTTTTCGTAAAGGAGTTTCTGAACAATTTTAGGGCCATGAGCAGCCGCTGAGTCTTGAATGAACACAACTTGATTTGTAAATCCAGGGCCTATTTCTACAGGGACTATTTTTTGATGACGATCTCTAGGATCTTTGTACATACAGCACTATTAATTCAGACTCCTGTTTCGATACAATGAGGGTGTATGATTTTACCATCGTTTACAAAACCTTTAATCACCATGGCGGAGGCCAAATTTTTACTTTCTGTGACTGTACGAATTTCTTATAAGTCCAAAGCAATTATCCTCGAGGTTATACAATTTTTGACCTCAATAACAACAAATTCTTTCTCATCCATAAAGAAGCGAACACGTCCCTTCAAATGGTTCAATGAAAATGAGCTTCTTTCCTTCCAAACAGCCTCGGACGTGTAGTTGGGATCTATTTAAACCGTTTTCTGTGGATGGATTTCCATTCTGAGGTCAAGTCTGACAGACACTTTGATCCCAGATACTACTTGGAAAATGGGAAAACTTGAGCTTAAAATTGTTTCAATTTTCCGTTTACATCCAATAATTCTATTCTAAATAACAAATCGGTAAATAATTAAAAATTTAACTATTGTCTAAAGAAGAAATAGGTTTTTTTGCGTCAGGCTCCAGCTGAATTAGTTGAACACACCTGGAGGTAGGGATCGCATATGAAACTCTAATGTTAGAATCGTTTTTTTAAGTATCTAAATCATTGAGTTTGTATCCTACGTACTAAAACTATTACCAATAATACCCTAGTGTTCAACAAATGCAGTTGATATGAGTTCTTCACGGCAGAGAATCGTACTACGGCCGATTCCACTTACTTTTGTCCATCCGTTAACTAATCGAAAAAAAAAATCCTTTTCAACACCGTCTATTCTTGCACGGCGCTTTTGTGAGGGGATAAAGATTCTATTTTATCCCCTGATTACCTGAATTATTCGCATCCCTTGGCGATACGGAGGCCTAGCTCGAGAGCAGGCCTTGCATCAGATAATCAATCGATGCTTGTTGGGCAGTGGGGCAATAATGCTGATGCTCCGCTGGCCTGTAATCAGCTAAAGCCGCCGTGCCGCCACTTACGGACAGTTGGACCAACGCTGGAGTTCGAACTATCGAACCGTTTGTCGTGTTGCTCTGTGATCTTACTGATGAATGACCTCTTTGATGTATTGTTGAACCTGTAAATGGTGCGCACCTTGAGCTCATGATACGATGTAAAGTGCTTCTAAACTGAGCTTTGAGTTTATGCCTCTTTGAAAGGCCAGTGAACATGATTTCATGCTCAGGAGTGACTATGTTAGAAGTTGGTGAAGAATTTAACTTTCTAGCAATAATGTGACTGGAAGCAGAAAGTCTTCATCACAACATTCGGAAGGTGAGTTTGCTTGAATTTATTATTTGCAATATGGAGGCGACTGATCTGTAACTCACTGCATTAATATCAGAAATTTGAAGATTGTGAAGGAAAGAGATGTGACTCAACGGAACTGAATCTCATAATATTTAGTGTCAAATTTGGAAGGGTAAAATTAATTTAGTATTTCACACCACATGGAAATGATGCTACACCAGTTTTAAAAGGACAGAATGGGTCATTCTGTCTAAGTTGAGAACTTCAAATTTGCACTGAAGGTGCATGGTGAACATGGTCAAATTTCCATTAATTAAGGCTACAAAGTTGTTCCAGTTGACCAGAATCCAGTTTAGCAGAGCCCAGTGAAAGCGGATTGAAATGGGCATTTATCAGAGTGGCTAAGAAGGTTAGGCTAAAAGGCATTTCTAGCTGTGGAGACACCAATCAGAGTAATTGATGCTGTATTTCATGCTGTTGATTTGGTTAAACATTCGTAAGAGAACTCGGAGTGTTGGAACGTACTCGGCT
>VOMN01087125.1:0-18450 GCA_014899125.1 Orchestia grillus
TTTACTTTGTTGTCCATCCCTTCCAACATCGAGTTTGGTCGTTCAAAAGTTACTATTTACTTTGTTGTCCGTCCCTTCCAACATCGAGTTTGGTCGCACAAAAGTTGCTATTTACTTTGTTGTCCATCCCCTCCAACATCGAATTTGGTCGCACAAAAGTTACTATTCACTTTGTTGTCCATCCCTTCCAACATCGAGTTTGTTCGCACAAAAGTTACCATTCACTTTGTTGTCTATCCCTCCCATTATCTAGTTTGGTCGCACAAAAGTTACCATTCACTTTGTTGACCATCCCTTCCAGCATCAACCAAACTCTCTTCGTTTATCCCGGTCGAGCAACTCTGTTATTCACTTTCATTGTAATAATATTCATATTTTCACTGGATGACGATCCCGATATTCATCCCCCGCGCGGTTCGCCCTTTCCCTTTAATGGCCACGATGGCCCGGGCTTCAGAGCGTCTCTCCTGGAGGCCTGTTGCTCTCTCTGTGCACCCACCGCACCTCCGAGCGAGGTCTGGTACGTACGAAGAGTTCTGTAGTCAACGCGCGGAGTATAATATTCGGGTGAAAAAGTTAGTCTATTTAACACGAACTTTTTGTAAAAATTCTGTGCTGATGTTGCGTGGTGGACGATGCGTAGTGTAGGTCGGTTGTTGGTTGTTGTTTTGGTGGTTGAGTTTTGTACTTTTTTTTGTCCCTTTTCAGGATACTACAATTTTTTTGTCCGAAGCATGTGCTTCGAAGAGCATTAACGCCATTGGTCTCTACTTTTTATGTTTGTTAATTCTTCGGTGCTACGATTGCAAGTCCTCAAATATCTTGTAAAGGTGAATAATTTTAGAAACATTCAATGGATCCTTTTCTTTTAGATATTTCCGTTGTTGGTATTGCGATATTCATGTGAAAAATATTAATTCTAGAAACCAGTAGCTCGCATGTCCGTTTGTGCTGTGGAAAAGCCAGATTTCGTGCTCTTATCATTCATTATTTTTTGTCAGTATATACGATTTAGTTTTTTTCGGGTTGTAGAACATATTTTTTATCGAAAGGTCAAGTTGTCTTTACCATTACTATTGTTTGCCATTTCACTTTATATCGATATCGGAGTATTTAGAAGGTATGTTTAAAAATAATATTTTTTAATTAAAATTTGTGAACGCTAATTATTCATGCGGGAACGTTCCTGCAATGATGAAAAGTAGTAAACAACCACCCTTAAATACTTCAACCTTACAACGGACTTCAGATGAAAACACCTGAATATCTGCAAGTGCTGTACGAAGAGCTCGTGTGCTAAGGAAGAGGCGTACGGACGCTACCGTCTTGCTCTGTAGAAGCTTTGCGCGTAGCTTCATCGAAGTGTTGCTCTCTCTGCACGTCCCTGATCCTGTCCTGATTAGCCGGCACAGTAGACGCCGTGACTTATCCCGCTCTCATGCCCTGTTAAGCTTTGTAATGACGACCGCTTTCTTCTTTCCACTCACCGTGACGCGGTTACACGCACGTCGGGCCCTAGCCTCATAACGGGTCTGCGTGACTCCACTTCTCTACCTATCCTGCTCCGCGACCTGTCCCGTTCTAATCGGACTTTGTGTTGAGNTTATTAGAGCTCATGATTTAAATATGGGATTATTTGCTGCCGTTTCTCTTAATGTTACTTCCACGCGCATAATAACTACCACTAACTCAGAGTACGTGTTGACATACCGGAATTGTCTTGTTAGGTATTGACAAAGGATTCACGAATCGTCTTGTAAGGTAGGTAGTAAATATTTGACTCTTTGAGTCAACGTGAAAATCTTTTAGTGCTCATATGTACTTGCCTCTTAATTTTCTTCAATTTGCTTTTCTATCTTTCTTACGTTCTCGTCGTGCTTGAGACACCTCGATGTCCATTTGACCTTAATTCTTCACTTTTTTTGTACTGATCTGGTTTACTTTTTGTCTTGCTGCTGCTATAGTCATGTTATTAATTAAGAATAATTTCACTTATTTAGTAAATTTTACTCGGCTTGCAGTGTTCCTATCGTGTACTCTGTTTTCTATTTCACTTAGTGACCCTTTTAATAACGTTTCAGATTATTCAACCAAACAAAAATTATTTAGTGCATCTCAGTTTTCTTCACCGACGTTTTTTCGTCTAATTCCAACATCAAGTGGTAGCTAGTATATCATATGACTAATAAAACGTATGTTTTGAGGATCTTGAAATCATGTATCTGCATAATATTTTAGCCACACAGAATGTGGTCATGCGGCTAAGCCTTGTCGGGATGCATGATTGCCATTATACATGGCAAAACTTAGCTGCGTTGCTATGTGTGGCTTTCTAATATTTCTTTACGTTGTGTCCTTGCTGCATTCCTTGAATAGCCTTCAAATTTAACTCAATTTTTTGTATACAAATATAAATGTTTTTATGGTCTCCCCACAGCTGACAAAGAAATTTTCGAGTCTGATAGCTGATTGCAGCGGAGTTTCCAGTTATCCAACTGAAATTTTATAGGATTTTTTATTTTTTGTGTGGATGTTTCTTTATTTTGTTCCTATATTTCATGGCTTGTTTTAAATAAATGTGAGGCTCTCTTCCTATTCCAGGGTTACTATCATTGACGAATATTTTTTCTATGTAAAGAATAATCATTTTTCTGGTCTGACGCTTCTTTCTAAGAGGCAAAATTATCCCCCAAGAATGTTATCGTCTTACATTTTATCTCTGCTATAAAAGTTAAATATCTTGTACGTGATCCCACAATTCTAAAGGGAGTGAAAATTTAGTTATTGGGCAAAGTAAACGTGTAATATTGATTTTTGTTTCTTAAATAAAAATTACGCAACGTACTTTAATGATGGAAATTAGTTAAACTTTTGCAGAAAATGCTCTATTATATGTTGCAATGTTAACATTTTAAAATCGATGCTATCTCACTTGTAAATTGAAACGTTCGCGGATGCAAATAAAGACATGCATGGCGAAGAATCAGTCTCTGTAACGACTGCCCGACCGAGACTATCTGTGTAAGCGTGGCGCCTATCAAGCAATTCGTGGCCCTTTCGCAATAGCACCTTAATATTCAGCTGTGTCGCATTATAATAAACCTATGTTGGTGATCACGCGCTTCTCGACTAAATCTCCTTCTTTATTGCTGCCCCAGCTACTATGGCGGCAGCAGCAACCCTGGTTTATACCTCTCGCATCTATTTTACAGCCATTTCCCGCAACGGTCTTAAAGGGTTCTTCAGTTTGGATTTGCATTTTTCTTCGTTTACGTTTCTTGCAGCATTGACTCAGCAATCGCAGCCTTATTGATCTGTTAGTTGGATATGGGGAATATGACATCGCGCTGAGAGGATCTGCTCGTTGTGAAGTTCGCATTTAATTATATTAAGTATTACTAGATGTTGGGAAGGCTGAGTTTTGAGATATACGACGCGATTAAATTCAACATTTAAAACTGATGCTAGTCAAAACATTCGGTCAGTTACTTCACCTGTTTCTAGTTTAACGTACGCCCTTATCTGAAGGATTTTCCCCTGTAATAATGATGTATTCGAGTGTAACTATTTTCGAACCTTTCGTAAACTTGACTTCGTAGTGCGAGCGTTATTTTGTGCTTTGACTGAAATTTACATTAAAATATTCGTAATTTATAAATAAAATATGAAATGATCGAGCAATAGAACGTTGATGTGCTTTAGGAACAGCCGAATGGGTGGGCTGTAAATCTGTGTTTTCTGTGTGCCCGGTTGTATCCTGGGCCGGAGGTAGCAGTCGAGCAACAAGGAGCTTCTGTTGCTGAAACTTAGGCCCTTGTACGCTCTCTGCCTCCTCTTGGGCGCCGTGGCAGCCAGCGAACATAGAAGGTGTTCTGGCGATAAGTTAATCTACTACCTTTGTAAATAAGTAAGGACTGCTAAAAACTTCTTCGGATAAAGAATTAAGAATTTAATGCTAAAAAGGAATTTCATATATGGCTATCGTAGAAGCTAAGACACGCGTCATCGCTTTGCTTCATGGTCGTGCTCAGCGAGCAAGATCTCATTGAAATTAACGTTCAGTAAGTATTGTGCCTTTAAATCCTGATACTACTAATTAGGTTATTTACGCATTCAATGCTTGTGTTCGTCGAACGGCCTTGGCTTCATAATGTACTAGAAGTTACTTTTGAAAAAGAAAGGAATTGTAACCTTGACGTTTTCACAAATACGTCTGAAGAACATTTGTTGTTCAAGGTTGAAATAAAGTGATGTGTGGATCGAGGTCTCGTATGTATTTATTTTTATGTGTAATATTACAATTATTTTTGCTGAAGTTGAAAATTTAATTGGATTTTATTTGTGCTGGGAGAGGATCAACGTATTGAAGTGTTATTTGCTGTTCTGAGATTTGCAATGTGTTAGAAATAATCCATTCTTTGGGATTCACCTGAAGTTTTTACTTCATGAATAGATTTTGTGAAGCGTAATTTCTTTCTCCATTGATTTAAACTTTTTGTAGTCCTGTTCGGAGTCCTAAGACGAAATTACTTTAGCACCAAATAACACATCTCAAATTCATACATTCAAAGAAAATACTTCTTTTTTTCTCTAAGCTTGTTACGAGAAAGTCTCCAAAATAACACGTGTTCAAACTAGACCTAATGCAATGTAGCTTAATAAGTATGCGCTGAATGTATTCTAATATTTTTTCGCACATAAGCTAGAATTGTTCATCCAAGGTCAAGAGGCAAAGAAATTAAATTTCAGCGTACTATGTAGACCACGAGCTCTGTGAGGAACCAGTAGGACTCCTAAGCTACACTAGGGGATGTCTGGAAGGTGGGTCATTCTGGTCAGTGTACCTTTTAGGCAAGTTAGCGCGTGTTGGTGTCACCCGTGCCTAGGTACTGAAGAACTTACAATTATAGATTGTGTCTTCATCCTGTTCTCAGCCCAGCTCTCGTGAGGACTGGCCGGCACACCGTGCTACCCATATCTAACACAAATGCCTTTGGTCAAGTTTCTTTCCTCTTCATTTCTTAGAGACAGCTTGACTTCGTCTTTTCGGGCTGTAGTTAACAAATGCCTCTAATTCGATGAAATTCGATGTATTTCACAGAGAAGCCACTCGAAGATTCGAAAATACCTCTTAGTTTGGGCCTGATTTGGCAAACACCAGTCATGGGTACAAAACTACGTGGAAAGGGTAACTAATAGAGGTACTCAAATTTTACGCTCTTAGGTTGCCACGCCAACTAAATCTGACTGAAATTCGGTTCAATAATTGTCTTAATTGAGCGGAAATAAGATTTCGCCTTCAATATATTAAAATATATCTGGTCCAAAGTGGTTACAGATTTCATGAATTGAGGAGCGTAGGAAAATTTATGATATGCGTATTATTTGAAACAGCAGCTGAGGGAAATTTCACGTGGCCTACATTTTTCCTCAGCCTCACTGAAGTCAGGATAAATTTTTAGTTAGGTCTTATTTAAAATTTTGAAATTCATTTTATTCCTAATAGGCTTTTTATTCATTTGAGTTGTTGTAGGTTATATAAGAAACAGCATTAGCGGTATTAAAGGGTCGTGATATGA
Organism: Orchestia grillus; assembly: GCA_014899125.1. Classification (NCBI taxonomy): domain Eukaryota; kingdom Metazoa; phylum Arthropoda; class Malacostraca; order Amphipoda; family Talitridae; genus Orchestia; species Orchestia grillus. The sequence goes on from VOMN01087125.1 coordinate 5,580, forward strand.
GCATTGTGATGCGTCAACCTGTCATTCCGTTTAAGAAACATTATTTCTGATTGATTTTACCTTGACATTTCCAATTTTGAGACATGTGTCACGTGATAACAGTAGCAGATATAATTAGTGGTAACCATAGTAATTGGAGAGCGGCTGAGAATTGAACCCTGGGAAGCACCTGATGGCAGCGTCACTGATACGTTCTCGTCGCCTATAGCAAACTTCTCTCGCTTAGGAAGTTCCGATTAGATCATGTTAGTTCGAACGTAGCGTAGGACAGGTCCGTACATTTGATGATTTAAATCTGTTATAGACATTTTATTCTTCTTAATTTTTTAAAATTCAGATTTATTTGAATTCATTCACTGGTATAACATCGTGAATAATATGTGTTGCACAAGGCCTATTGTGTTGTCAAGCCGACGGATGGCCTACATTTTGTGTGTGCTGCCAATAAATAGCTCAGTGTTATGATTGACGTTTAGCAACTGTCGTATCGTGCGGGTGTCTGAAGTAGCCATTTTCTCGACGATAAGGCCCATCACCCGTGCTGTATGAGGTGGACACACGTTGGAACGGCAGGTTGCGTTAGGTACTTCTTTTGTAGAGAGAGTGAAAGGATATCTTGGCTCTTTGAATATCGTTGGCGGTTTTTTTATTTGCAGACTGATTTATTTGACCACGGTCTTATAATACTTGATATTTCTTTAAAAAGGTTAATTTCTTATGAATTTCAAAAGTGCCTTCAAACGAGACTGTAAGAAAGCAATTTTTTCTCGCTAGTTTTGAGTGATAACTACAATGGTGCCCTAGAATTGCTAATGAAGAAGTTTTCTTCCGCCAATGAAGCAAATATTTTTATTTTGAGTTATTCAAGCCAAATTTCGATCCACTGACTAAACCTTATTTTTTAAATTAGCGTCTCTGAATGACGCGTTACATTTCCTTGCGAATTGTCGCTTCATTTTTGATGCGGGAATCGCTAAAGTGGGCTTTTCCTTTTTTGAGCTAGGTGTCCTGGCTTTATTTTTTCTTTAGAACGCAGACTGAAGTACGTCAAGCCATTACGCTTGCTGCTGTACTTCTTTCGTCCTTAGGTACTTCTTTTGTAGTCTTTGAAATGCATTTTGGGTTATTGTTTTTCTCATTAGAGCTTGGGTAAAGGTTTTTCTTATAGTTTTGGCAATTTTTAAATCGTAATTGAAGATATCTTGGCTACTAAATAAAATCATAGTAGCAAGTGAGTAATAATTCATATTTATTACCATTTTAAATTAGTTGCAATGATTGGTGGTTGATTTTTTTTTTACTTATTCAATGAATCTTTTTTCGTATTTGAGAATTAAGATCGTTGAAACTGTGTGTGATTTCGGTGGCACTAGTTTCACCAACTAATTTCATTGCAAATTACCGAGGTACTCTAACGTATTATTCAAAAGAAATCCATAATTAGAAATGCCCTTTCGGCCGATGCTGATTTGCATTGTATAACTACCGAAAATATTTCGTTTTTACCCTAGCGAAACAATTTATACTCTAGCTAATTAAGGGTTACGTTGAAGAAGGCTACTTTTATGGCGCAGATTTTTCTTTTCATTAACGTATGCCTTGTCTAGCAAGAACCTTGTCGAAGATTTGCATAGGAGATAGTGCATAGACTACTAATGGAGTTGCCAGACCTCATTGCCAATACATCTCCTTCTCTTGATTATCGCTAAGTGCTAGTTGTACGCTCACTAAATTGTACTCTAAGTAGCGATTGGCCGTTGTGTTTCACAGCTGCCTCATTTCTTTGATTGTTCTTAGCTCTTGCATGTGTGTGTGTGCTGGAGGAGAGGCCCTCACCGCTGACATGCTGCTTGCCCAAGGTCCGTGTGACATTTTTGCCATTGTCAGTGATGAGAGTCAGATGCAGAAGCTTCCGTGCTCTGCATCGAGTATACTCTTCAGTCAAGTCGAATTTATTTGTCAGCTCTTGTAATATTAGTCACTGTGCGTGTACTCGCGGAATTATTTTCTTAGGTCCTATTACTTTTTTCTCTGTATGTGCAAACTACAATATTTTTACTATTTATTGTTTCAGAAAATGTTGATTCCAGCAGATCTCAACGAATCAGTACTGTAATTTCAATTTAAAAATTGGACAAGTTGTGGCGTAGTAGCATTTATTTCTTCAATAACTGATGGAACTAATCGTATAGCCATTATGTACTGGGTTTTGCAAGAAAATTTTAGAACTGACTTTAAAATATTACAAATTTGGATGGATTATTACAACATGATACTGAAGATAAAAGTTAAAGTGCATCGATTACCGTGATCCATTATAGCCACAATTAGGTACCTAAAAATTTGTGGTTTTGAACTATTAAATTTTTATAAATTCTTCATTTTACGGTGAGAACGATTAAATCGCAACAAGAAAAAGATAGTTCGATAATTTGCAATTGTCATTCATGTTATGGAAAAGTGGAATTTTGCAGTGGGTTTGGCACGCCTGAAATTCAAATGTAGACTCAAGTGGTGTGCCTTCACTGATCTTACAGTCTGTCAGAGCTTCATGAGCAAACTAAAACAATATTCATGGTTTTCTGGTAACAACTGAAAGCTTAAGTATATGGAGCTCGGATGAAATATTTTTAGTGAAACGATCTCGTCCCCATCGTGACGTGGGGAAGAAAAAGTTGCACGAAATACCCCTTTACGTCAGGAGCTATAGCGGTTCAAAATCCTATTGCAGGTCTTATATGCGTTAAAGAATCTGATAGGCTTTATATTTTTGACGGAACCGATAGATTCGATCTTTGTCCCTCGATGTATTGAATAATTTCAAATTCATCATTAGCTATGGTTAAGGTTTCCCCTTCTTTGTGATCAAGATCGACTAGCTTTGGTTAACTAAAATAAATAGAATGCATTGGCCAATTTTTATCAGGGCGGTTTGCTTAGACCTTTTACTGGACGATCATCATCATGATTTTACTTGACGCATTTATATAGAGCTGTAATGAACTGGTAATGACCGCTCGCGAAAAAATCTACCTAAGCTTTACTGAAGAAATATGACCAATACTTTATTATGGATTTATTAAGGCTTGGGACTGTTCGTGCATTGAGGAGCTCATCTATTTTTGTGTGTCCACTAAGTTAAGGCGCTCGGTATTGGACAGTTTGATTAATGAGCTGCGCTGTCTAGATGACCGCGTCTGGTCGTCAAAGATATATTTAGAACAGGGTGCTCTCGATCCCTCATTTTCTTGCTGGTGCGCACGTATCGCAACATCTCTGCTATTGCCTACGCTTCTTAACTGATTTTGGGATGAAATTAATCACTGCCAAGACCAGCAAGTTCTGTGGTGAACTGCGTACAACGCTAATAGCTATCTATCTGGACGCAGCTTCTGGTGAATGCCTATCTCTGGGCGATACTTCGTATTTTGAGCGAGTGCTGACGAAACCCTTACCGATGGACGGAAGGCGAATTCTTGCGTTCAAGTTTTCATTTGATTGTACATACAAAAATGTTTCCGCAGTATTTGATGTGATAAATTAAAGTGACTAAGTTCTATTTTTCGTTTAAAAATCATAGTTAAATACTGATTGTACGGTATTGTTCAAACCTGCATATAGATAATCGATCGTTGCTCTTACACGCTAACACATATTTTCTTCCTTTTTTTTCCTAACTTGTCATTTCTATGCGCAGGGCGTGTTGTGTGGGAACACACGTTGTGCATAGATTCCCTGTTCTCCAAAGTCCATACTAAATGGTCTCTTCTCTTTCCGTGCGAGATGGTGCGAGTTGCTCAAGTGCTGCTACTACTACAATACTACAACTACTACTAACGTGTTGAAATTGTCGATAAATCACGATATTTATTGAAACTCACCTCCGTTTCCCTATTTGATGAGCTGTTGGTGTTGTTTTCTGTTATTTAAATACACGAGTTGGTCGGACGAATTTCAAGTTGCCCTCGAGTCTGGTCCGCTTGATTGAGTTGAGGAGACGCGAAGTACACACGCAGAGCCATCTGAGATCTTATGCCTTCTCTGGCATTTGGGAACTCCACACGCAGATGTGGCCATTGTTCCCTGCGCTGCAGTAATGCTGCTAATTTTTGGAGGAAGTTTTTCAAATTAATGTCTCAGAACGTTTTGATCTTTCAGCTCATATCGGCTCTATTTGCTTCATAGTTTTCGGTATTATTGAGCTGATGTTTTAATGCGAGTGAATAAATTTTTTTTCATTGCCCCCTGTCAGTACCGTGCTTTTCCTGCTCTTCGTCGTGTATCTCTTTAGTCGAGTCGGATTTATCGAGCTTAATATCGAATAATAATTTCAAATATGGAAAATATTCTCCGTTCCTAGGCTGCCACGTCATTGCTATTAACAGGTATTAAACCTATTGATACCTTCTACTTCAATTCTGTTGAACTATCATAGGCTCCATTGGATGTCGTTGATGGGTTGCAGTACTCACTAAGTTTCGTCTGTCATGCGAGTTTTTCATGATACAGGTTTTAGAGATTCACCATGAACTTTAGATTCAAGCGAAAATTTCATCAGTTTTAAAGAGCCTCACAACTCGATTACTAGTGTGCGGTTATTTAGCTATGCTTCGCCAGGCTTCGGATTAATAATATGGAATAATCTATGAAACATTCATATGAGAAATTAACGTTTCCTGTGACGATGACCTTCTGGGTATAAAGTGATCCACCGGTGGGTCACATTCTATGGAACGTGTTAATACTATTGATGTAAAGCCTGCAGTGGCGAGATTTCATGTGATTTAAAAATTGAAAGGTTCGTGAATTTTGCATCGCTCTTTTTTTTTGGCTGTTGGCCAAATAAATTTGTTGGCATGGGTGAAGGAATCAAGAAACTATCCAATGGCTAGCGGGTGCACATTTTGATAATTATATTCCTTCTTTAAATAGGCTAATATTTAAAAAATTCGATTCGTCAAAGACAGCTACGTGCACGTTCGTGTCCTTCCATCCAGCATGTGGACTTTATCAGTCTGTGTATTCCCAATATTTATCATTTGCACTCGTCAAGCTCGTAATATAATTGTGATCGAACACTTATTCATGATTAGTTTCATGTTACTTGTTATTTTTTCAACATTCAGACTAAAACCTAGAGTAGGTTATTGTCCTTGAGTACAATTGGCCTCAGCAACCATATTGATCTTGTTTTTGTCCCCTACGATGGTGTTCATATTTCGCTGTGGTTTGTTACAAAGCGTGTCGTCGTTGAGATCACTTCGTACGGTGTGCCAGTTTCTAATCCGAGCAGGAAGTTCTACATGTATTCAGAGACTTGCATGTGAGGGTTCGTGTTACTCCCTCCCTCCGAGTATCCCCGTTGCGACTGTTTTCTTTAAAGTGTATTGCTTAGCGATATTCTTCGGATATGTCGATCTGAACTTCTTGAGTCTCAGGGTTACCAAGAATGTAGACTTCGATAATTATTTTACTGTATAGTGTAGTGTATTATTAATTTAATTAATATTTTATTGCTTCACATTGTTTTTTGTATTGTGTCGAATTCCTTCGAAATTCTCCGCAAATTTCTGATGTATATCGCAGTAGAGTGCAGGAGTTTGACTTTTTTCTAATTATCAAATATTACTGAATTTTAAATCCCCTCCTAGTATTTGTTCTGTGATTGGCATAAGTTTTCTTGAAATTTTTGCTACTAACTGTTTTTAGCTGCTTGACTAATATATTTTCAATCTGGAATTAGTAAAGAAGTAGATTTATTTTTTACAACAGCTTTTTTTCTACTTGTTTGCTTATCTTGTATGTCATTTTCGTACAACATTTATTTTCTGCTAACATGTGAGCTTGTACTCCCCTGTGCTCTTCGGCGTAGAATTACCATGTTGAAATTTTACATCTGCAATTTTGGTGTGGTCTTTTTGCCTGGTTTTAGGAACACAGCTCCTATCATATGCTATTGCTGCCAGTTATCCTGGTCATCAGGAATTCTGGCGAACGCCTTTTATTTATCAAGAGAAGAACATTCAGTGATCTGTGATTAACACAACTAGCGCTGCGAACGAGCTAAGAATGAGGCAAAAGAGTTGCTAAAAACACGAGGAAATTATATCAATGAAATAGACCTCGACTCGTGTTTTAATTTGGTCAGTATTTTTCAGCATCTTACTCGACTGGGTTACTTCACTTTTTTGACGTATTTTTATCTTTGTAGGATACCAATTTTGCTGCTGGGTTTCACTTACGATAAAAAAATTAACAACTTGTTCATACAACTTTTATTAGGTCTAATTAAAGCCGTGTAGATGTGAAAGATAAGTTCAGTCCTCACTCGATCTTCGGTGTAATACCCAGAACTCTGTACAAACGTCCTGCAAGTGACAGGGAGAGGTTTTCTCCGTCCACTGCGGAGTCATTAAGGCTAGGACCGACTTAAATTACTCAGAAAATTCTTATGTTGAAATAAATTATACGAGAACACAAGCCCCTTGTTGGGGAGGCTCCAACCTTCTCATGCGCAATATGAAGGAGGAATTATAAATCGCACTCCTCTACGAAATTCCTAGCTGTAGTCTTACTCTGTACGTACACCCTCACGCACACACATTCATGCATTAAATTGTCTTCACAGTAGGCCGTTCTGCTCAAAGCTTTATTTGCTATAGAAAGTATAGCTGTCTAGGGGCGGTGCTGGAGCCGCATTTTAATGTGCGTAGAGCAAAGCTTGTAAAAACGTGTGCAGTCCTTATGACTGTTTTGGTGTGTTGTTTTTGCAGGTCCAGAGCTTGCCAACGGAGGCATGGGTAAGCAAACCTCGCGAGCGTGCGTGCGTGTGCGCTGCGCTGCTACTGCTGCTTCTGTCGCTGAGCTCTAGTCTTGCTTCTTCTATAGCTGGCAATTAATGGTGGTATATTTTACCTTCTTAGACTCGCCACACTGCTGTCTTTTGCTTCTTTGGCTTAGTGGTTTCTGATCGTAGATGGGTTGTTCATTGCTTATGATTTTATGTTGGATTAAGGACCATTTTGTTAAGTTTTGCATTTATGTTGAGATTTGCATTTTGTTGAGATCCCCCCCTATTTCTATCTGTAAATTCATGCTGGTTTTTCGTGGTGTTTCGTTTTAAATATATTTTCCTTTGTGTGTTACTGTATTTAAGACCGATACATATTTCCAAGTACACCTCATTTCGAAGAGTTTTATTTTCACGTATGTTGTATTATACAGCAGCGTTTTTCATTGTGTTCTGGGACCTTGTGGTACTCATCACCTTTTTGAGATACTAGTTTAAGAAATCTTTTGCTATCGAGTAGTATATAGCCTATAAATTAGGTGCTTGCTCGTTGTTTATGATAATGAGAAATTCTTTGTGTAATAGGTCCCAGGTGTATGTTTTAGTTCAATATATTCCTTTAGCTTGCTTTTCGGTAGCGCAGGCAATAGTGTCGTAATGCAAACATAAGCATAACGTGAGATAAATTAGGCTTAACGTATTCCGAATTGTAACGGTTTGACGTACAGCCTGCACTCTTTTTCCTGTATCATTGATATTATCTCAAAGTTGCTAATGTTGTTATTGTAAAGTTGAACTCAATTACCGATGATTAATTGGTACATATTTGCTAGAAGTGGCTGTTATGTAGAACCTTAAGCAATGCAAATCCATGCCTCTGGTTAGTTCGAATTTTCCTTAAATTTCTTACATCGTTTAAATCTGAACTTTCATCGTGTTCCTTGAATTTAGGCAGTTTCATGATCCAGTTCAGAATCTAGTTACTCACCGCTCTTTATTCCTGAGCAATGACGAGAAAATTGTTCGCTTCGTTGAATTCATTTAGCTTATGTTTTATTGCATGAGGACATGATAAGTTTTCTAATGATGTCGCTGTGTTTGAGATGTAAGATTTGTGGCTGCGTTGCTGGCAAAGTTAGCGAATTTAATTTTGTGTGTATCTGTTTTAGGGGTTAATTTCCTGTTTTTTTTTCATTTTTGGGTTTGCATGGCTTCTCTAAGGGTCAAAACACTTCTGTATCTCATAAGATTCTGCCCTTATTATTATTTACTCTCATTATTTAAAGTTATTTTTTTCGGCTCCGTATTTTGTTATCAACAAATATGTGTTAACGTATTTCATAGTTTGATATTTGATGTATTGAACTTACACATTCGTATCGAATATATTGCAAAAATATCAAACTAGCTCATTCCCGTCAGTATTGATCATGGTAAGAACAAAATGAAAAATTCAGCCTAGATAGAGAAATAAAAAGTTGATAGTTCATACTCGCTCCAAATCCGCAGCTTCTCTATTTCGCCACATCAGGGGCAATACCAAATTACTCGAGATGTCATTAGTAGTTAAGATATTTTCAACGTAGTCACAGAGTGGCGCAGCATCGGTCCGGATCTAGAATTACAGGCGAACACTTTTCTAATAACTTGTTTTTTTATTTCTGTGTATAACCTACATTCTTTGTCTTGCGGCAATGTTGATGGTGACATTTTAGAATCATTTTCCATAATTAAGAGAGGCTTTGGCGATTGCTAAACCTACGTGACGTATAACCATTTAGAAATTCTCGCCGATTGATTGATTGAGGAATTTTAAGCTTAGAGTGGACAGGATTGCCTTCAGACTATTCATCATGAAAAACAAATATGGACGGACGAGTTTTAATCTTCTGTTATAAATCATTGGTATAGCGCGCTAAGTTGGGAGGGTTCGCGATATTTTGCAGGGACTTGTGGAACTACTAATTACGTGTTCGTTTTCCTTGAAGTGCTAGAAAAATCTTATCGTAAATGATACATCATAGCTTCGGTATTTCAATTCTTGGCCTGATCAATTATCGTGTTGAAAACAAGCGTGCGCTGACTGTACCTGGGATGGTTTCGCTATCCGGGAAAAATTATTTTAATCCATTACATAGTGTGAAAGTTGAGGAATATGTTATGGTAGGTCTGGAGTTGAGATGCTTACGCAATTATCTTTCTTGTTCATTACTGCTGTTTTCAGCCTGTGAAGGCGATATTTAGATTCATGGAGGGCTGTGGAGTTATGATGTGATGTTAGTTTTTTCTCCGTAGCCTGGTCATTAAAATGCGTATTTGATGTAGCCGCTTAGGTGAAACGCTCAAAATTGTCTTATGACATTCATTTACGTATTTGTCATCGTGTAGTACGCTGCGCTTCGTGCGTTTATGGCTGAATGCTGTGTTGCAGTGGGTACTATTTTACCTTTTCCTGCCTTTGCTTGAGCAGACGAGTTTTTTTTTTGGTAATTTACTTGTTGGGTCTATCGTGGTATTGGTCATTGTTCCATTTTGTATTCTCTTTGCCAATTTATTTGATGGAGAACTTATTGATTTGCAGGACGTCGAAAACGTCAGCCAACATTTATTTAATGCTTCATTTCAGAGGTTTTCACTTGTGTGCCCTTCATTTTCTCCGCTGGACTTAACTCAAGTGTAATTAGAGTGCAATTTTCTTGCGGTTATTGACTTTTAAAGGTCAGGAACAAATTATAGCGCGGCGTAGACTCCAGTCAACGTTAATTTATGGTTGCATCTCGTCTGCCAGACTTTGGGATTTAATCTCGAGACGAACCCTATTACTATGTGGACTGAGCTCGTGCAGATTTGATTTTAGCGGTAAAAGTTATTTGCAATATGTCGAATATGAGATGTATTTTAGCATTGCGTGTGGTTCCGACTAATTTCAAGAGTGTAAAACTTCTGTATTCTATTATGATGAATGATGTGGTCTTACTTCGACGGGGATTTCTAGTGTTCTTCTGAAGTCTTTTTTTTATATTGGTAACCTAAGATAATTTTAACGTTGCATTCCTTGACAGATTGCTTCGATAGTAAGCACGTTATCAGGACAGCATGAGAGTACGGTAGCAAACACGATACCAAACTCAGTGGGATTACTTCCTTAGAATTACTTCCACTAGCAGTTCCTGAAACGACTCAGCATTGAATGGTATTCTCTGTGAACAAAATCACGTTGCGACAAATATATTAGGCTTGAACTGACACACGGTGGTTCGCAAACAAACTAGTAATTTTACTTTGCAACTCCGTGCTGGACGAGTGTTTTTTTTTTAAGAGGGCGAATTTTTTAAACTAGGAACGAATGAGGAAGTGGAACATCGTTTTTATCAAGCTTATGTGACCGTGGTCATATGAACGACTTTCATTTCTTTTAACATAACTGTGCAATGAAACACTGTAAACTATGTTCTCAATTATGTATCAGTGGGAGGTACCATATCGTTATAGCTCATTCATGTTTAAATTTGTGTTATTTTCGTGAACATTTAAGTGCGCTCTAGGGTAGCCATATGACGTTGAAGAAATCAACGTATTTAGAAGGCTTGAAAGATTTCACTTATGAATTATACCGGCGGTACGTGCACATAGTAATTATAGAACGGACATTATTTAGCGTTGTAAAGTACTCTTGAAGGTATTGTAAGTTAGTGTGCGCGAAAAGAGTGTCCCCCCTGGGAAAGGTGTGCGCGGCTATTTTAGTAAGGGGTTCATTTTCCCTCAGGTACAGGCAACACAAGCGCTGATGGGTCGTACAAACCATCCTTCTTAACGGATCAGGAGTTGAAGCATCTCATCCTCGAGGCAGCGGATGGGTTCCTCTTCGTTGTGGGCTGCGATAATGGCCGAGTTATCTACGTCTCCGACTCGGTTACGCCGGTCCTCAATCAACCTCAGGTTAGCTTGAAGTCTGCGAAGAAATTTGTTGCACTGCAGCGGGTCTGTTGCAGATACGGTTGGTGGAATTTCTTTTGTGAAAAATTTTCTACGAGTTCTTGAGTTCGGCTAGGAAACAAATGAATTTATGATTTTATTTATTTTTTCTTGCCAAATGTGTTGATGTTTTTTAGGGGGGTTAGGGTATGATTCCCTTGTAGTTTCGAATTATGCTGCAGAAAAAATATGACTACTGAATGAATCACCGAATGACTACAGAATTAATAATTGAGTGAACTTCTAAAAAGACTGACAATGAAACCACTACTAAAACATATGTAGGAGTAAGCTAAATAGTAATAAAATATTACAATTTTTTGAAAACACCCTGTGAACTTTTTTTCGGTGGAAAATCTGTAAAATAAATAGGAACCCAATCTAATAAATAAACTAAATTATTTTTAAAGTTTAATTTGACAAGTTTCTTCAGTTTCACAAATGAAAGAGCACACGTGGAAATATTCTACACCTCATTATAAGTTGTTACAAATCGGGTCAATTTCTTAGCGATCGTTTCTTGCTCTTAAATCTAGAGTGCAACCTTTTGTTGTTCGCCTCACTACATTCATGTTAAATTTTCGTATCATAAAAGTAGATGTCAAGTACAGTGTACCGCAGCAGTTTACAGCAAGGTAGAAGGTATCCGTTTTTAGGTGTTTATAAGAAAGAGCAGTGGAAATATCAAACATGAAATGTTTAATGAGGCGTATAATGCTAATCATATTTGAAGAAAGTACAAGTAATTTAACCACATGAAGTAAAATCAATATTTTTACAACACGAGAAGTTACAACACATTTAATGTGTATTTTTGATGGATTAAATTTTAAAATTTTCTGATTTCTGTAGAATGTTCTATGTAGATTTGGTTCTGGGTAACTTTTATGTACAATTAAAATCATTGAATCTTTCATTGTCTGGCAGTTGTCCCATAAAATTTAAGGATATGGCGGAAAATGAACTGGTTGATGAAGACTAACTTTAAACACATTGTAGGCCCTCGTACAAATAATGTTCGTTGTAGAAAGATATCTTGTTACTCTGTCATGGGATTCAGTTGGTACCGTAATTCGTCACTGAAAATCTCATTATTCTAGCTGTCCTCTGATTGGTTCCGGTCGTCTTCGGGAGATAACGGAACCTGCAGCTCAGTTTTTAGGGAGAAAGGTTGGCGACAAAATCCCTGATCTCTCTTCAAAAACACAGAATAACCTAGATCCAGAAGGAAGCACAGATGCTTCGTCGTTCACTTCGTCGTATGATATTTTTTAGAGGTTTCCAAGGAAGACAACGCTGTTGAGAGGAAACACGTTCTTTGTCATTTCAATTCTGCAAATAAGCGTCTCGTCGTACTCGCACCAATTTGGGAAGATATATTTTGGTCGGACGAAAAAAAAATAAAATTTTTTGGGCAAATTGCGGTGGTAAAGGTCTGGAGAAAAAAGGGTAATGAATTCGCCGGTGAATACTATTCCAAGAGTTAAATTTGAAGGCGGATCAATCATGGTGCGGGGTTGCTTTATTGTTACTGGTGTAGGAAATATTGAAGTAATAAAAGGAACAAAGGGTGGCACTTGTTATAGAGACATTTTACGATCAAATTTAAATTGTAGTGCACGATCCCGCAGCTTAAAACCAAAAACGTACTGAAACTTAATGCAAGGCCGACTTAAATTTGGTTGAACACGAGTGGACTAAATGTTCTAAAATGGCCAAGTTAGTTTCTAGGTTGAAAACTTTGGAGAAGACTTAAGCTCAAAATTCAAAAAAGGAAAGAGAACATTTCTGAACTGTAGGAAATTTGTCATGAAGAATAGAAAAATGTTAGCCAAGAAACGTGCAAAAAATTTATAGGGAGCTACTCCAAACGCATGCGGGCTGTATTTAGCAACGAAGGTAACGCTTCGATATATTCACTTCATGAAAGTCAGTGCGACGAATACCGTTTGTTTTGAAGTACTTTTTGTGAATTAAATACTTTTTGTTTTAGATTTGTGTGGATAGTTAGGATTTATTAGATGGTCTCTTATACAACTTTGATATGAACTTTCAACTGGTACATTTTAACACGTTGACTCCGATTCTCCACACAGGTAAAATTAC
>VOMN01087134.1:0-17399 GCA_014899125.1 Orchestia grillus
CGGGCGCCGCACCAGGTCGGGCGCCGCACCAGATCGGGCGCCGCGCCAGGTCGGGCGCCGCGCCAGGTCAAAGAGCGCGCAATCTGAGCAAATTTTCTGATATTGCAGCAGGAGGCGGAGGCGCTCACGCGAGCATAATGGCCAGGGGCCCTCCGGCGGCTTCACAATACAGCACTCACTCCAGCAGCCAGCCAAGTTTACAGCCGAGCTGCACCTAAGATGATGGATTTGTATGTTCACTATTGCTGAGCATTTTTAACGGTATTCAAAATATTAGTTATTCTTCTATTTCATGCGTTTTGATTTCCCGGACAGCCTTTGATAAATTTAGCCTACCTCTTCCTAAAAATACAAAAAATTCAAAAAATCCAACCAACGTGTATGTTGCTGGATTTAGCCATAAAATGGCCAAACTTGGAATTTTCTTTAAAAATGACATGTTACTTCTTCTACAAGCACGAATACAGTTTGGAAGCATCCATTTAATTTCTGAGACTAATTCACTATTCAAATTTCTTAAGGACTGCGCCAAAGCTTGGGTGGTGAACTACAGAGTAACTCATTAGTACATAGGAATGCCCGCTCATCAGAAAGAAAATTTTTCGTTTAAATGAAACCTTACCTACTGTTTAACTACATTAAGGATGTGGCTTGCGTATGATGAAAATTGACGTCTCACTAGAAGTAGGAGAAATACCACAACGTAAAAAAGTATTGTCACCTTTGGTACTACTGCCTGGATTCAAAATATTTTTCTCGGCTTCACAACCACTGTTAAAACAAGAACGGACACTTTCGTCAAAGGTGTGGAATTCGTAGCTAAGCAAAATTTACATTTCCCCTTTGAGAAAACAATAGGGTATCAAACATAGTCACCAAAAATTAAAAAGACGACAAATTATAAAACATAGTAGAAATTCGTCAAAAAAAATATTGTGCGAGCTTTCTGCACGAATACAAGAGGACGCATCTGCTAAAGAAAATGTCCATCACGAACATTGGACTTCACATTTTTGAAAATATAACTTCACTGAGTCGCCAATTATGCTGTAAGTCTAAAGTTCAAATACTTCTATAATGGGAAAGATGTATTCATTAAGTTACAACTCTGGAATTCAGCTCATCGCATTTTTAAACTGATTTTTTAACGCAAAATTCACAAATAAATGGATAAAGTGCAACATTTTGAAACTATAATCTTAAACTTTAAAATGAGTCAATGAGACGATAATTTCTGTGAACAGTCCGGTCTTTTTAACACGTTGACTCCGATTCTCCTCACAGATAAAATTACATGCCGTCAAATATTCAAATATCTCTACTGTGAATTTGAAAATGAAGGATTTTGGTTTCACAAATTTGGTTACTCTATTAATTTTCTTTCTAATCAGAACTAGCTTATTCGATTGATGAACACATATTTGAAGAAAACTCAGAAATTTGCATTTATACATGATAGTGCTTTGGTTACATTAGGTTAGGTTAGATGATTGCGTGTACCATACATGACCCACTTCGGAGTCAACGTGTTAAACTATCGAATATTAGTGTTTTTAAGGCTGACTGACTGAATGTCATTTGATTTATAAGAATTTTTACACGGCACGAGCAAAGACGTCGTACAGAGTGGTGTTTTTCAGTTTCATGGTACATTTCGCGAAACACCTCTGCGCTCGAGGGTGAACGGCCTCCCTCCAAATTAGCCGTCCAGGGCTTGAGAGGCCCTCGAAATCGATGGATTGGAAGGGTCGCTACCGTCACTTTGGCTGAGATCGATTGGCTGATGGAATATTACACTTAAGATGACGCTAAGAATATCGATGCTGCCGGAAAAAATACGTTTTCTTCACGCCTAACTTAATTTCAGTTGAAAGCCTTTAATGTCGACAACTATGTAGGTTAGGGGATAATATGAATGATATGTGAATATGGGAGTAATGTTAGTTACAAAACCGTCATAGTACATCCTCTAAATTATTTGCGCCAATTATACGGCATGGAAATCAATGATGCAGTCATTCTCAGAATGAAAATCTAAGAAACCGAAATTGAATTAGGTGAGATGAAGGGGGTTCAAAAAATCGTTATGGAGGAAGTGTAACCTCTTTTTAGAGTTTTCACAATCGTCACCATTTTGAAATACTGGTTATAAAGCCCATCGTCAAAACATTTGAATTAAACAAGATGACAGGCGAACATGTGCAAATTCATACACGAGTATAGAAAAAACTACAAGTTCATTTTAATGATCGATAAAATAAAGTAAAATAATCAGGAAAATCCCCTTTTTTGAGTCGAATGTTCATTAAAAATTTGAAGGCGAAGATTACGGGACAAAGGGAAAACATTTCTTCTTCGTTTTCATGTTTATTTACATTGTGTAAACTTTACCACACGCACTATAAAAGCCTAAAATTTTTTTTAGCTTTTGGCCTCGATTTTTACCTGCCTATTTTTAAACTATCTTTCAACAAGTATTTTTTGTATTTCGAAAAATTTGTCAACGCAGGTAAGAATTTGAATGGTACAGATCGTGCTGGTTTTTCACAGGAACTGCGTTCTTTGGCTTTTCGGTATTGTCGTAGATTTAAGCCGCACAGTATTTTCTCAGCCATTTTCCGGCGCAAAGACTTTACTGCTCTTAGAGAATTGGGCAAAAATGATTCCATTGTTTTGTGCAAGCCCGACAAAGGTCGTGGTATTGTCATTCTTGACAATAGTGTGTACACCACAAGCATGGAATCTCTAGTTTCTGAGGCATCAAAATTCAAGGTGAAACGAGTCCTAGGAAAAGACTATTCTAAAAATTGATGACAAAATCAATAATTTCTTGCGGAAACTAAAATATCTTCAAGTTTTACTTACTGCACTATATTCGAAACTGTACTTGTCCGGCTCAACTCCAGAAATCTTGTATGGATTACGAAAGGTGTACGAATTGGATTTTTCTTCTAAATTTCAACTTCGCCCAATTTTTGCTGTAGTCAACACTCCTAGTTTTCAATTAGTACAGTTTTTAGTGCTTCATCTGGATCCTTCAACTAAAAATGCATACTCCGTAGAGAATTCGGCTCAGTTCGTAACTGGACTAACTTCCATCTGAGATGCAGACAAATTTATTATGGCTTCATGTGATGTCAAAATCTTTTCACCAATATCCCATTAGTTGAAACAATGTATATCATTTTAAATGCACTGTTCCGTTTATCTACTGATTTAGTCTTGCGTCTCAACAGAACTTTTTTAAAACTCTATTAGAATTGTTCGTTATGAACTCTGTTTTCATATTTCCTGGTAAAACGTACACACAAGTGGAGGGAATGGGGATGGGTCTTCCATTGGGACCAACTTTCGCTAACATTTTCATGTGCTACCGGGAAAAAAGATGGATTGCAGTTTGCCCTTTAGATTTTAAACCTGAGTTTTATAGACGATATTTTGATGACACCTTTCTTTTATTTCGTGATCCCAGTCATGCTCATTTATTTCTTGAATTTTTTAATGCTAAGCATCCCCCCATCAAATTTATGCTGGAACTTATAAGCCACTGTAGTTTGTCATTTTGGGATTTAAAAATAACAAAGATAGGTAATACTTTTAAGTCATCTGTTTGTCGCAAAGCAATGTTCACGGGAATAGGTTTGAGCTTTTTTAGTTTTTGTAGTTATAAGTTTAAGATTAATGTAATAAGAACCCTATCGAACCGTGCTTTTAATGTTTGCTCAAATTTTAAGAACTTGCATATCGAATTTACATTTTTTGCAAACCTTCTTCTCAAATAACGGGTTTCCTTTTGACCTGGTCAATACTCATATTAAACGGTTTTTAGCGAAGAAATATGAGAATAATTAAATTCACGAAAAATCGGTTCTTTCTTCCGTTGCAAGGACAGGCTTCCTAAGCGAACGCGGGCATCCATTGTTTATAAGTTTAGTTGTGTAGAGTATACATCAGGCTATGTCGGTATGATGACATTACTATTCTATGTTAGAAATGCCCAGCATCGTGGAGTCAGTTTTCGTACCGGAAGGCCCCTTGCTCAGCCTAGCCATTTATCTTTCCGCCTTCATAGTGAACAATGCTCTGCTCCCTTTACAGTAGACAATTTTGAAATTTTATGTACTACCGCTAATGACTTAGATTTGGAAATTTTAGAATCCTTAAACATAGCAAAGGATAAACCAGTTTTAAATAACACAAACAGTTCATTTCCGTGCGTGTGGTAAAGTATATACAATGTAAATAAACACGTGAACGAAGAAGAAATGTTTTCACTTTGTGCGGTCATCTTCGCCTTCGAATTTTAAATGAAAATTCGACTCAAGAAAGGTGATTTTCTTGATTATTATGAGCCTCGTATGATTCTTGGGGACTTCCATGTCAGAAGTGTGTTAATCAAGTACATTTTAATTATATTATTCTGTAAAAAAAATTGGATCATGAAAATCATTCGCAAACCGCTGCAATCTTAACATGAATAAAAGAGCAAGACAAGCGAAGTTAATCATAAAATATGCTTCTACATTAAATATGTAGAATTCGTTAAATTAGGTAAATATCCTTATTCGTTAAATGTATAAAATCTAATTTCAAACATTGCGGTCTCTTGCCACCTCTAGTGAAAGACCAATTTTACGATTCAGTAAACAGCACTGCACAGCGGAAACAATATGCATGAATCTATATAATACTAAAACTCTGGTCGTCTTGCTTGTTTGCTTGNGTTGTTGTATGGTGCATTTGTTTAGTGTTTAAAAGAGTGTAGCGATGTGGAGTGTATTGTTGCTTCTGGTAGAGCACATGCGTCATGAACTATGTGTGCGCGGGCACGGGTGTGTGTGTGCGTGTGTTGTTGAAAGTGGGAGTTTGCTCCCTTGTGCTTGATACGCCTTGATTTTGATAAATTTCATTTGACCCAACGAGTCACGAGTCGTCTAGTGTCTGTATAAAATTCAAATGATAAAAAACTTCAAAACTGTGTGTGCGCGGGCACGGGTGTGTGTGTGTGTGTGTTGTTGAAAGTGAGAGTTTGCTCCCTAGTGCTTGTTTTGATTTCATGGTGTATTGTGAATATGAACTGCTCATTTATTTTACATATCATAATTTTTTGTAGAATTATATTTAGCAGTATTAAATTTTCTAATATGAAATGGACACAATTCTTGAGTCAGTCTCTATCTAATATGTAGGAAGTGAATAAAATTGCTTCAGGTTACTTTATCTAACCCAATTATCATTATCATATTTTCTTTCTTTTCAGGTGAAAAATCAGAATGATCATAAGAGTTTAATACAATGTTACTAGATACAAGAGGCATTTGCCTCTTCTTGCTGTCAGTTCTGGTAAGCTGCCAAATTATCCTGTTCTGTTTATGTATCCATATAGACAGGATATGTGAATTTCAGAAGCCATTGTAACCATGCTGTATCCAGAGAACCTTTATTAATTCCAACATGTTTTACTGTTGGGTTTTCAATGCCTTACATCTACTGGCATGGTAAGGGATGTTAGGAATGTGTGGTTTAAACTTCCTTTTCCAAGGGAAGGACTCCCTGGTTACGTGAAATGCCTTGCCTGAGTCTAGATTCGAACCCTGAAGCGTGCTCGTGCAGCTACAGGGGACGATATAACCGCGAGCTTGTAAGGAAATCATCGCTGGTTATCTCAGCTGTGAGGCCATCAAGCTTCCAGTACGCCATGGAGCCTTGTGGAACATATCAATGTGCCAATGTTACATCTCCCACTATAGCTGGGAATGCAACTAAATAGATAGTCCGTACACATCCTTTCAAACCAACACATCGTACATAGGATTATATTTACAGGAGCTTACCTTACTTCTTTAGTCCTCACTAATAACTACTAATACATGGATTAGATGGCACATGAAAAACACGGAAATTAGGAAATAAATCGAAAATTAGAATAGCATATTTCAGACTCAGATTAGCAGAATAGAGTTAGGATTAGTAATAAAGGTCCATTGGTGGAATAATAAAATTATTACAGCTTAGTCCTAACTTATTATCTTGTTCAAAGCTATGGTAAAGATGCACACAAGTGTGTAAAATATGGACATTTTAATTTTATTACCAAATTTAATTAAATTAAATTTTAAGTACCATGCCCTGGTGGGGATATGTAGGTGATATCAAGGTAATATTGTATTTTTTTTTAATTTAGTTGGTCCTTTTAAAACTGAACTGTGACTTAAAAAAGATTCCCTGTTTCAGAAATTTAATATTAGTAAAAATTTATTAATCAATACATGAAATAAAGCGAAATCAATGGTATATAATATTTTTACTGTCTTTTTTACTTTATGCTAGTAAAGTTATATCAGTGACTGGTGCATACTGCAATAAATTGACAAATATAATATGCTTGTGATCTCAGATCAGCTTGCTTTATGCGACAAGGATAGCCATAAATTTCTGTTTTTTTTTTGCAGCATACTGCATCGTGCCGTGTTATTAATGCATTCAATTCTGAGCAGACGTCAGTGACTCAGTCTGTGGCCAAGCTGACAGCAGAAGAATGCATGGCTTTGGGGCTCAACAAGAACTTCCTCATGTGCTCCTCATGTGATGTACTCAAGGAGTTCAGCCTTGACAGTCTGGAGTGAGTGGCTTCCCTTGCTGCCTGTTGCTACTCTGAAGCTTGTGTCAACTTTCACTCGAGAGTTATTGGGAAGGCAAAACTTAATTTGCAACAGTTATAGTTTAATTATAAATCTTGAAACGGGTGTTTAAAACTGCTGTGCTAAATAACAACTTTGTGGGTAATTTTGGTTACATTTTCTATTAGATATATGGCATTGACTGACTGAAATGCATCTGTGACTTTGATTTAATTTTTATTTATAACGCTATCCAAAAAATGTAAAGCCTGGAACATTATTTGGTCAAAGTATTCACTAACATGATATGATCTAGTTCTTCAACTTGTGCACTGCTCAGCCATAGACTTCATGATCCGTACTATCTTCAGCTGGAGGATTTGTACCACAGGAATATTTACAACGAAAGGGGTTCTTTCGTAAAGTATTGTGAGAAGACATTGAACATATTCATTCTGAACCTTTCTGTTATGTGTTGGATATCTATTAACTCTGTCAGCCCTGACTAGTTAGTAAATTTACTCTGTTGAAACCAGTATTAATGTTGCTATAGTGCAGTAAATTTAAAATGATGCCCCTGTTGCATGAAGGACGGAGTGCAAAAGTTGTTGTGAAGAAGACGATGTCAACTCGACCCCCACGAAGTACCCCCGCGCCCTGCTGGAGGTGTGTGGGTGACGACTGGGAGCTTTCCCGCAGGTCCAAGGTGAGTGGACGCATATTGTAAGTTGAGTGCTAATGAAATGTCTCTTGATGCTTTGTATCATTTTGAAGTCTGATTTCTGTAATCTTTGAGACTTATAATAGCTGGGAAGTGGGTTATTTATGGCTAAGTAGGACATGTGGTGATTGGGATTGAGTATTTCTATGCTGGTGTGGAAAGCCAGGTGTCATTTTCAAAATTCAGTGAATTTGGTCTTGGAGCATAAAAGAAAGTGAATATTACACACATTAGACATGTAAAAGTGAATATTACACTGGTCTATTGGAAAATTGGTTCACTATAGAAGTATTGGGACTTCCTTGCTATTTTGGGTCGGAGTTTTTTAGAGTTGTATCACAGTCAAGTTCTCTAACGAAACACAAGTCGATAGCTGAAGGACCTCGTAGTCCCCTCACGAGCTGCTGGTTTTCTTGCCGAGTTCAGGCTCAGAGCATCTGCTTTGAAACTGCTTGTAGTGCTAGATGTGGATTTTGTATATGTTAATAGCTACGGAATCGCACACATTTTGAAATTGTGTTTTACTTGCAGCTTTCGTGAAAAGCGACCGACCGGCGGCATTTCCCAACCTTTCCATCAAGTAAGTTTTTTATTGGGGGCCCCAGACCTGGGTGGTGCCTCTTAAACCTGTTTTTGCATTTTAACTATAACCTTATTAATGCACATATTAAAAACGGTCACGTGTTTCGTGTCATATTTTGGCAGCTCGAATTTTTTATAACGACCTCCACTTGCCGTAATGCTTGTGTTCTGCGTGCCGCCCACTCGGCAGGACGCTTGGTCTTGGTCCAGTGCGGGACGGGATCTTCTGCGCAGTGGAGGGGCTGAGCCTAACGTAGGACTTGGTTTAAAACTCAGGTTGTAACGTCTCATCAATGAGTGAAATTCTTGAAATGAGTCTTTGAGAACATCAAATATAACGCGGAGTTCAAAAGACGCGCTACATTTTTTCGTTAAATTTAATGGTAAATCCTGTTAGCACGCGATGTCAAGATGCTGCAGTGAACCCTGCGGAAACACTGTCGAGTTCAGGGAATAACCATATTGCAACCCAATTATTTCGTTCTCTTTATGTGGATGATTTATCTTTGTATGTCTACACTTTACTCGATTCAAATGTCGCCCTAGTATGTTTTCAGGAATCTTCTCTATATGTAGCATAATGTTATCATTCTTTACATTCCACTTAGAATTCATGTGCATGTGACTCTTTAAAATACCAGGATATACGTGACCCTGTGTCAACATTACCTCAATTAAGGTGAGGTGCCTCACTTTGAGGGGTTATTTAGTATGAAAATACCAAAGGATTCTTTATTATTAGTAGGAAAACACTTTTCGGGTCCCATATTGAGGAAGGGCGCCTTTCTTCCATACTAGGAAGTATTTAAAATTCCTGAGACCATTCACTCTGCCGCTGAAGCTCCGGCTAAGTAATTCTCTTGGTCCTTACTAGGTTTTGGTTAGCATAAGTGATTCATTTTTGCATGCGTCCTCCGCATCGTGCGGCAGTTGTCTCACACCTTTCAGGCTGCGCCTAAAAGCCGTTGGCATACAGACCTTTTTCTCTCTTCTGTATTTGGCCAAGTGGGGCACACTTGGCATTCTCGAGACGTATCCCGCTAAACCAGCCTCTGTTTTCTCCGTACGCTTGATGGTTAAGTATTTATTTACAAGTTGTCATTTACTAGTGATGTTTTTAAGTGTCTGTAGTGACCAGTGCGGAAAAAATGACTAGGAAGTGGAACGACAAAGAAGCAATTTAAGAGCAGTGTGAGCGAGCTACTCTTGTTTGACCGCCCATGCGATTGGGCGGGTAATGCTCATGTTTGTTTTTTCTTTTGTAAACTGCATAAAGCGAAGAAATTGATCACATATGCCTGCTTGTTCAATTTTTCTCTACAACTGGAATTAGTATAACTGTAAGTATAACTGTAAGAGTGTGAGAGTATAACTGTAAAATTGACGTTTGAGTTTTTTACTTGCTCAAATAATTTTTTTTGATCATGAAGATCAGTTTCTTTACAATACTGAACCTGAAGCCTGAAAGTAAGAAAATGCCATTGTGGCAGAGAAAAGGTTATGTGATAGCTGTCATTTCTTCTCATTGTCTACACTGAACTATAATTAGGCGCCTCAAATCTCATCTCACCATACCCTCTACTTTTAGAGAGAGGCTGAAGAAGACTCCTTGCCTGTGAGAGGTTTTGTTGAATGTCTCAGGTACGTGCGGGGTGCTGACCCTGTCATCAAGCTGATGGATGAAGAGGGTGAGGTGATGGAGACGCTGGCAATAGACAAGTGGAACACGGACTCTGTCGAGGAGTTCCTCAATACATACCTGCTCACGCCAGGAGCTGCTGACGATGATTTCTCCGCTTTCGATGCAGAAGCTATAAATAATGAAATTTAATTTAACCGAGTTCTTCCATGCAACAGTTGATCAAATCAAATCACCGTTTTCATTTTGAAATAATTTATTGTTCATAATATAGGTTGTTGATTTCGTCATTTTGACTCGTGTGTTTGTTAAATACGATCGCAATTTTCCGTACGGAATTAGCTCTAGTAATTCATGCGTGCGAGTGGCAGCTCGTTTGATATTTCGTGCAATGCTACTGCCCACTTTTTCTTTAACTTGCTTCATCTCCTCACCACCTCCTTGTGTGTGGTGTCGAGCTTTCACTCTTCTCGTGCATCAGACCGTGCGTTGTGTCGCCTGATGATGGATGCATATTCGTGATCCGTCGCTTCCAGCCACCATGATGCGTTCATCGTAAACTTTCCCGAGTTGATGAATACTGAACTTCAGCAAGCTGCAGCGGTGGGTGCACAAATATCCATCCATATTTACAATTGTCGGTGAGGTAATAAATTATTTTTATAGTTTCGAGCGTGTATCTTTGTCCTCACCCAGCGCTGCACGGTTTCGCTTTTGAGTTGGCAGCGATCAGCAAGAAGTGTTGAATGAACTCTTGGGTGCCGCACGGATTTAAAAACTGCAAGTGATATTTTTAACTCAAGCTATGTTTGAACGAAATTCATTGTATTTACTATGCATGAATAGCAATGAAGTTGCCTAAAATTTTCAATATCTTTATTTGACTGCTCACTATAACCGGATAAAACAAGAATATCCAGTTTGTAATAGTATGTTTATTTCGTGAAGATAATTTATTCTTATTTTGCTGTTCGTTGTTCCAACGTCGCGCGGGAAGTTTCAGTGCTGTGCTTCTCTTTGCCAAGATAAATTCATTTTTTTAATCCCATTAACAATAATTATTCATTGAACTGCTGCCTCTCTTAAAACATAGATTTTAGGTGTGTTAAAATGGTACTCTTTAATCGGGTTACGTTATATTCGCAATTTTTGTTAATTGATGCGTCTTCACTGTCACCTCTATTTTCTAAATTATTAGAGGGAAGCTAATTCGGTAAGCGTGCCTATGAGTGAGGCTACGGTATTTTCAATTCCGTAATCGCCACATCAATCGCCGATGCGCACTCTTTAAATTTCATTTTTCTATAACATTCTAGCTGAGTCTGGAGATACAATTACGTAGAAATGCATCATCTGAAAATCGTATTAAATCTCGGATAAATTCTTTCAGGAGGTATAATTTAGGCAATAAGGTTAGGTTGGCATGGTTTGTCTGCCGTATGCTGTGTAGACTGATGTCCCCAGACGGGCAATGTTAGGTTAGCTGAGCTATAGCTAAGCCGTGGGGGTACTTAGCTTTTCTTTCGTGTTATAATTTTTTGGTTTCATGGCACACTGGTTAACGTGGCAGCCGCACAGCCGGCAAGTATGGGTTTGATTCGGCTCAGGCACTGATTCTCGCGTAACCGCGGAGTGCTTTCCTTAGAAAAGAAAGCTTAAATCTCGCATCCTGCGGGCGTCAATAGTTGTACGGCATTGAAAAATCGGCGGTAAAACGTAGTGGAATTAAGAAAGTTTCTTTTTTCTTTGCTCTTTTCTTTGCCTTTTTTATTCTTAACTTGCTGTTGTATGCGTAGGTGATCCTGCGTGGGAACTGGCATCGTGCATTGATTTCAAGTGGGAGTAACGGAAGTGAGAGGTATAAGATGGCGAAGGAGGGTGTGAGGCGAGCGTCGTTTGCATGTACGATGCCTGCCATCTGTTCCAAAGTTGCACATGCGTCTCGCCCTCGCTCGGTTGCTCGTTGTTCTGGTTGCTGCTTCCTTGATTATTTCTCCGTTCCTTCACTCCTCCTTGGCGTGATTGGTCATGACTGTGTAACTATGTTACCACCACTTCTACTAATGACAATGTAAATGACTTTTCTGGTGATGTTGCATTAAAATGGTAAGTAATGAGTTGTACTTCGCTAGCCACTTTATTAATAAGAAAATGTTTCGCACTGAAATGAGTTTAGCTTTAGTTTATTGAAAAAACGCATAATAGAAATTTCTTCCAGGGTCATAATTAGGAAGACTAGCTTCTGCTTGAAGGGAGCTCTTCGGGATTGCGTGTAACCGATTTCAGAATGAAAAATTTTTCTGTCTTCTTCCAGTTTCTAGACTGCTCGAGCTGGAAGTCCATCCTAATAAATTTATATTGTAGAAGTGAGCAGATTATTTTTTCATTTAAAATCTGTCTATGTTGTATAGTGTTTTAATCGTAGTCTGGATTTTCCAGTTTCACTAATTCAAAGAAGCTGAAGAGTCTCCCTGTTGCAAAAACGTGTCTTTCTCCTTCTGTTTCTGAGAGAATCTTAGGTTCCACCTTTACTTTTCGAGTAGAACCTTTAAAGAACCTTTATTGAAGATCTCTCGCTCCCCCGCAGCGAACAACTCGAAGCCAACTTAATACGCACACACGAACTCAATCAAATCACGCACCACGAACTCTATTTAGTCGGGATCAGATCCAATTTTTGGACTGCAAATATACGAGTTTAATTATACTTTTAGATCCTGTGTTACTCAATCCATCCGGACCAAAAACGAACGTAGAACAACCGTTTTGTAACCCAACTTAAAAAGCTAGTGCGTTAGTCAAAAACGTTTTTTCTATTTAAACCTACGCGTTAGGTTGTTTATTGCTACTCATTGCTTGAAGTCAGGATTACTGCAGAGATACTGGAATGAATCATCCTATTCTTGATGGGTATAAAACTAATTCCATTTTATTTTCTTTAAATATAATGTAAGTAAATAGAAGCGAATAAGCTATGCGCTGAAAAAATTTATCGGCTTTTGTATCAGTATTTCTTTAAAAACCGTTTTTTCAATTGAGAAATATTTCTTGCGCTATTTTGTATGTATTTATCTTTCCTACTATTACCGAATGGAAAGTATAAAAGAAAAACTTATTTTAATGAGAATCAGTCATGTTTTGGTTTTGAGTAACGTTTCAGAATCCTTTTGGAATTTGCTCTAGTGAAAATTACGCTAGAGGTATCCTATTTAAGGTATCCCTTTTTTACATACCGTAATTTTAGCGTTGTGTTGCCATTGATGTGAATTGTATTTTTTTATTGAGAACCTCAAATCATTCATTCGATGTTAGAAAAAAATTGGTTAAAGGTTGATTGAATCTGGCTCACAAAAATTTACTGTCATTTCATTTCGGTGAGGGTAAAATATCTCAAATGCTATTGTATGACGTGATCATGCAAAGTTTATCTGGAATTCTTGAAATGACACATGAGTGACAGCAAAGCCTGTAAAGGCCGAGGACGTAATCTCGGTAATGCTTTTATCGAAGATAAGCGCGCTTTAAATGTGTACTTTATTACACGAAATGTAAAGATTTGAATGTTATATGACTTGGTTTAGTTTTTCAATGTCAATTTTCTAGCTTGGAAAGCATATGAAGGAGATACCCGAAACTTGTTACTTGGATGCAGTGTCATATTTATTTGCTTGTATAGTGGGTCAGCTGCGACCCCAGTGTGCACCACAGGGCTAACCTCGTCCAAGCATATTTATTATGGTAATCATACTTATAGTCAATGATGAAGTAGGCTATTGAAGGAAAGATTTTGTAAAAAAGCAAGTTCTTAGTTTTATAAAAATTTCGACCTAGGTGTAATTTAAGCCTTAGTAATTGTAAAAGTTTAAATTGGATTTTAATTTATAGTACATACTATGATGGTTTTGTAGTTGATTATTAAGTTTTAGTGAATTACTGTTGGTATTTAAAAATATCCTAAAGCAATTATTCATAAATTTCAGTCATGCTGTATATATTGCTGCATAAATAGAGGAAATAAAGAAAAAATGTTTATTCATAAATTGGCCATATATAAAACATATAACAATCATGTTTTCAGTCAGTAAAATTATAGACCCTAAATAAAACTAGAAGTTGCAATGAAGCTTCTGATTGTAATTAGTTAGACTGCAACCTTCTAATTATAGGTGGAAGTTACTTTGAAACATTCAAATTGGGATTCTTAATTCTATGCTAAGCATGAAAAGTGAAATATTAACCCAATAAAATTGAACTATAGTTTCAAAGCAGTTACCAGGGAGAGTTAGGTGAAGGTTTGATCTTTCTGCATATGCCCTACAGGACCTAATCAGAGAACTGTTGGAATTTTAAAGACTTTTATAGATTATTATAGAAAATCTAAGAAATGCATTTGAATTTGTCTCATTTCAGTTTTCATAATTGCAGCCCCTCCAGATGTAATTTAAGACCTCATAATAGTTGTTTACTTTCTGGATCATTTTTGAAAAATAAGCCAATAGGTTACTACTAATAGCTAGCAACCCCTGGGGCTTCAAGTTTATAGAACAACTGCTTTTCTTACCTGGTTTGTGTTTAATAGATGTAGAATTATGGGCATCACAGCTTGAAAAAGAAAGTTTTGTGTAAGCATTATCATAAATTCCTAAAGAATATGCTGGCTTGCAGCATCTTTTCCTGATATATGCAGGATATCTAGGAAGTGCAAATTTTTTAAAGTTGGTTTCTAAAATTAACTGTTGTGGTAATCAATACACCATAAAAATTTTGTTTGCTATCATTCATTACAACCTACTGTAGCTAAAACTTTTGCAAAATTATTGAAAGAATTTTGTTGAAAATATTTTTCTATTCAAAATTCTTACAGGTTTAGTATTATTCTTTTGGTCTATGTTAGAGATGTAAAATGGAATAGATATATAGGAAATTTTAGCTTTTAACTTTAGTTGTAGTGGAAGATGAAATAGCATCCTAAATCATACAAGCATTTTGTACATAAAGCTTTTGGAGAAAATAAGCTTTAAAATTGTGATTACCTTACTGTGGCTAATTAGACAAAGCATCTAATTGTGCATGCAACCTTCATTTTTAATGTCATTAGATAGAAATTTTTTTCTGGATTGCAAACCTTTTTTGAACAGTTTTGAAGGTTAGAAGAAAATATATTAAAAAATATTCATATTTTTCCCATATTCATACAACATAATGATGTAGGCTTAACAGAAATTTTGGCCACTTCTATTTTACACTCTCTGATTACTGATATTATTTTGTTATGCTGTATCAATTGGAAAAAACCTTAGGTATTGTAACACAAATATAGCCCTTGCAGACCCTAAAATATTTCTAATGTAACAGAGAGGAAGCACAGCAGTAGGAAAAACTGGTTTCTCAATGTAAACTAATTTTTCAGTTCTTCCTTACATAAACCTTTCATAAATAGATTTCTGAAACTCAAAAAAAAAAAAAATCCTATTTAATTGCTTCAAAGTGAAGGTTCTATCATGAATAGGAAGCTTTGCATTTGGCTGCAGTAAAATAAATATTAACTAAAATATTTTATTTTTGTAATTTTCTCAGGCTCAGCTGATGATCATAGCAATGGATGAAATTATTTTCCCAACCAGCTTTGGAAGTGTTAGAAAACTGCTGTACTACCCTCTCACTTCTGCAGAGAAAGTCTGTAATTATGATTTTTATGTCTACTGTGCTGAAGGGCATTCCCAATCTGCAAGGATGGCTAGATTTTGAATGGTGACACTTTTTCATAGTCAAGAACAGTTAGATAACATATCTTAATAAATGAATATTAGAGATTTGTCAGTAGCATGCTCTGCATAAAACTGTTATACAGAGTTTGAAAAGGAATCCAATTTGTTGTACATATTTCTGTTTTAGTTCAGACTTCCTCCTCTAAGGGGTTGTTGAGTAGTATCCCTTCTTGACTCTATGTGCTGAGCAGCATTGGTTTGAAACTTTTATAAGCCCCTGAGACAGTTTTTGTGTAAAGAGTTTTCTGACCTCTTAGATTTTTCCAAGTGGTTGATGTTTAAGAACAGCATGTGATGTTGAATTTTCTTTTCTTTTGGTAGAAGTGTGACAAGTATATTTGGTACATTGTCTGCAACTTATGAAGAATTTGTTTTGAGGAGAACAAAAGTAATATCAAGAACTCAAGAAGAATATCAAAAACTCAAGAAGAGTAATATTTGCAATTGGAATACAGTAATATTTTAATCGAATACATTTAATGTACAGGCTAGCCTTTACATTTAGAATTGATAGAAATGCATGGAAATTTGTGCCTTTTGTGGGCTTGATATGAGGTTAGGAAGCTTACTATTGATGAACTTGCTGAACTATGTTTTTTGCAGAGCTCAGTGCAAGGCATTTGAACCAAAGATTTGCAAATGAGACCAATTGCATTAAAATTCATCCCCACTAGTTGACTCCTTATCAAAAAGCTGCCTTTGTCATGCAATTACCTTTAAAAACTAATTATGTGGAACAAGAATAAACATTTTTATTGTTTTATAGGCATATAAGCTTATATAAATGACAAATGTCTATATTAAACATATTTTATGATGTGTCCCAAATAACTTCAGGTTATGAAAATGGCTAGCATTTCTTTTTAGGAGAGGTAGATAATTTCTGATAGTAGATTTTTACAGCTAACTCCCATGTACATACAATATCAAAAATGAATGGTTTTTCTTCTATTAGATTTTTTCTCTCCAGACTTGAGCTGGATTGACTAGGGTAAAATTGAAAAATTGATATAGTCTTTTGTTGAATATTTTTGAGTATTTTGATAAATATATTTGATTGTTTATGTGCTAAGTGAAACGTAGCAATATTTTCAAATATTTTGATAAATCTATTTGATTGTATATGTGCTAAGTGAAACAGCAAAAATGTTGAGCCTTATTACTTAAATTTTAGATGTTAGAAATTTTATATACTTGAGGCAATTCAATCTTTAATGTGCAGTGCAGGACGACTTTTCCAAATTGATACCGGTTTCCCAAATAGTCTCCTGCCATAGTAGACAAAGCACTTTTAAACATTTAAAATGATACTTGTGTTTTGTGGTATGAAACCATTATAAAGATTTTATTTTAGTTATGCATTTTTTATTTCAATAATATAATTTATTGCAAGTGTTTTTAGTGTTTCCTGTTATCTGCTCTTCAGTCATAGTATCCAGAATTGTATCAATGTTACCTAAAAAATTGTAAAAATTCCCCAAAATGTAAATAACATGTAGGCACTCAGGTCATCCTGTGCAATATCTTTTTCAGTTTTGTGTATAATTAATGCTCAGTTCATACTAAGATTTTCCAGAAATGAGCCCGTAATCACTGAAAATTATTTTACAATATGGAACACTTTAAGAAAATGTCAGTTTGGGTGAGGCTTTCAAGACGCTTGGGCTAAATGGCTAAAATTACTCCCTGGTCTCTATTACTAAATTTAGAGAATATTAGTTATTAATAAGGCCATTAATGAGTTTACAAGTTAGCACATTAAACCATTGAAAAATATTGTTTTGGAAAGTGTGTATCTTTTTTAAAAATTTCAGTGGTAGTCACTCATGAGTGAGGTGTGATGCTGCCATTGACAGTAGAGTATCCAGCATCTACAACAGCTTCTAGCTGAAAGGCTTGGAAATAATGGTAGGATTGAGGTGTATTAAGGTAAAGTACAGGACCTCCTAATGCAACAATGGTAGTGACTTAGGACAATTTGTCATTTCGCTTTGTGGATACTATTGCCGGGTGTGAATTACACGTCTGAGATAAACTCGTTATTTGCTTTAATTACTAACAGATGGCAA
>VOMN01087142.1:0-11833 GCA_014899125.1 Orchestia grillus
CCATCACACCCTCCCACACCCACCTTACACCACCATATTTACCTCAACCCGCCGCATACCCACAACACCCCATACCTTGCTGTACTCCCACCCCTTCCTGCCTCACCCCGCCACATCCACATCATCCCTTTTCACCCACCTCACCCCAACACCTCACCCAATTACACCCACTTCACACCTCGCCACATCCACCTCACCCAACCACACCCACGCCCCGCCACACCCACCTTGCCCCTTTTCATTGTACGTCACCCACCTCATCTCCCCATACTTACCTGACTCCACCTCGTCCTGCCGTACTCCCCCCGCACCCCCACGCCCCCACCTGGCGGCGGTAGCGGGGGCACAACCCACCGTGGGAACGGATCTGACGCGGCGGCTGCAGCACAAGCCGAGCGCAGCGGCGCAGCGCTTGGGGTCGACGTGTGCTGAGAATCTGCCGGCGCACGAGCTGCGGAGGTGTGCGGTAACCACATGAATGGCGTGTTATAATTATTAAGGTGTGCGGTAACCGCATGAATGGCGTGTTATAATTATTAAGGTGTGCGGTAACCACATGAATGGCGTGTTAAAATTATTAAGGTGTGCGGTAACCGCATGCATGGGGTGTTATAATTATTGAGATGTGCTTGCGTGGCAAACGCATAAATGGGGTGTTATATTTTTTTGAGGTGTAGGGCCAGCTTAATGAAGGTAATGTTCTAAATATTGAGGCTATGAAACAGACTGCATGAATGGATTGTGTTCATCGAAAACGTGCATCGAGAATAAAGGTCAAATTGAACTCTACTTGATTGAAGTAGCTCTCGCTATTTAAGCTTTTGTCAGAAGAGTCACATTGCTCAGGCAGGGCGGAAGATTGCCTTTTCTTATTTTGGCAGACGTAACTGGAAAAAATTGTCTTTTTAACGGGTTCGGTTCGAACTGTATACCTCCTGTAGAAAAATAACACAAACAATGAAGGTGGAATTCACAAGACAAAATCATGTGCACAATGCAAAGCTAAACCAAATAAATTAATTGTACATGAGAAGTTAGTCAAGGCATTGGTATCAAAATCAAGCTATAAAATGTATGTTCTATATCAAAAGATTAATACTATATGTAAACCATAATTCAAACGACGTAAGAAGGTCTACTTCTGGAGCCTTCGTATATTGAAAAATTAAGCTCATAAGACAAAACTTAGTCAGCTGCTACAACTGTGGTGCAGGATCTCCAATTTTGCGTGGCGTTGAGTCTACCAGTGTCCTAATGTACACCTGATCGATTTTAGTCCATTCTAGCATCAGCTGATCTCTTAGTACGCCACAGTACGCAGACGATTTTCTCGACGCCTAACTTGTTATTTTAAGTGGTTGTACAAATTGCCTTTGGGTTCATGTCTGGGGACATTGCAGGCCACTCTAAATGTCTGGCTTATCCTGAATGACTGTCATGTCAATTAATGGCAACTCTAGCCTAAACTTCGATCACAGCTTTGAAAAACGATTGATGAACGTAGTTACTAACTGGAGTGCGAAAAACAATAGGTGACTAATTTCATCTCTGGAGAGCTCATTTTAAATTTGACAGACACCGAAAAAAGTAATTGCCTGTTTTTTTATTCACCTGAGCTAGACCACTTCCACCCACCGAGCTTAAAAGTAAAGTACCAAAAGCCCAGACAAAATATGACTTCCGGTGCTATTGATTAGCAGCAGAACCCGCACCTCCCGCACGAGCATCGAATATCCGCAAGATATCCGCACATATCTGCACGATATCCGCATTCAGATCTCCGCGGTAACTCAATCGCCCTGCTTCGCTAATCTCAGATGAGAGGCAACATCCGGAGATGAAATATCCGTGTGAAATGCTATCGAATGCTGTGTGTTGGTTGTGGGCCGTTAATTCGACGAAATCTATCTGGCGCTAAGCTGCTCATGTAACCTTAATACATTCTTTACGGACTTAAGAAACTTCTTTCGATTTTGTTGCCACAGTTCTGAATAAGCGAGTATTTTTATTTTATTAAAAATGTACTTACAATTAAATTTGCGTTACTCACGCACACTCAAGTAATTTTTTTCTTATGCAGTTGTCCCGCAATCACTCCGTACCTTAAAACCTCTCATTAAAGTCAAATCTATGTACGATAAGCAGTGTATAAATTTTCACAAAAATTTCTCACGACAAAACGGTTTAAATTTACAATTCGTTCTAAAGCTTCGGTCATTTGGAGAAAACTGCTTCTAAAATTAGCGTGACAGTAGCAGCTAGGGCTCTAACAAATTTTCGCCTTCCTAATTCTAACGACGCAATTCGTTAGCAGTCCTCAGCGGTGCTTCATTCGCATCGCTCGCTCGAGAGATCAGAGCTCGCATTGACGGCGACCGTCGGTGCAGCGAACGCTTATTTACGAGCAGCGCAGGCCTCGCTTCTTCGCGCACGACTCTGACCTGTCGGGAGCACGGCTTCTGAATTTCTTTTTTGGAATTTGAGATTTTTCTCAAGGGAGATCCGAGATGCTTTTTGGAGGCTCGTGAAGCTCAGAGAGTGTCCGTCAGTGATGCAGGATGAAGCACATGTAGTTTTGACGCGTGGCCTGTTTAAAACGAGGCGTGAAAGTTTTTAAATGCTGGTGTGTTTATATAGCTTCACCTCTGGTACAGCGTAAGTAGTGTACGTTAGTAAGTAGATGATGCAGGAGAGTGGGCAGAAATTGGAGGCGGGAACTAAATATTGTTTTGTGAGAGAGGGATAAGAAATAATCGTCGTAATTTGCCTTCCAATCCAATCCTATGGGTGAAAAGTAGTTCAAAAATGCTCTGAGCCTAACCGATAATTTTGTTATTTTTCGAGATTCTGCAATATTTACATTCTCGAAAATACGAAATTAAATTCTTTGTGATTAGCCAATTCCAAAAAATACAAATAAAATAAAGGATCTTTCAAATGACGGGCTACAAATGGCTCTTCTAAAATTAGATACGTGTTATTTTTTGCAGTTCGTGGGCTTGAATCGTAAATTTGGAAGGATATCGATTTCATCAGAACAAAATCTTGATATTATCCTTCGATCATGTCTTTAACATCAAATATTTTTACATGTCATTTTTACATTTCATGGTAAAGTGTTTCAGAAGAGACCTTTCTATAAAAATTCCCATCAATAAAGTCGGACAACCCAGAAGTTTCTGGGCCATGATTGCTCGATGATGGAGCTGTGACACTAACGCCGTCCCTCTCGTTTACCTAACCCTGACAGCAACGTAAGCGCTCGTTGAATTAGCATGTTCTTAATATGAAATAAAGCTAAAGATCACATAAGTTTGAAAACCTTACCATGCTAAAGTAAAGAGAATTTTATTAGCGGTACGGAAGTGAAGGTTTCATATGTTTTCAAGTACGAACTAATTTTATAGGCATGAACATGTGTACCTATAGATTAAGGACATTTTACGAGCATGAAGAAACTAAATGATGGGTACAGTTGAAGGGACCACTCGAATAAAATTGTCATCATAAATACTTGTCGGTGCTGGCTGATAGCTCGGACGTTCGCTTTAACAAACAGGAAGGTTTTATACATTATTTTAAGGAGGTTTGAAAATATTCCGTAACTTATTATGAAATGCATAGCTCCGAACTTAACTTCTTTGTTATTGTTTTTTTTTTCAAACAGTTAACGCATTTTCAATTTCAACATCTCAATTAAAATTTCGTCTTTAAACTATAAGGACCGCTAGAAGTAAAATAAAATTACATTATTTACCTTCACTGGGTTCTAAGCTGAGACTACATAGGCTGATTCATAAGTCTCTTCACTCATGCTTAAAAGAAATGTTGCAAGTTGCATGTAGTTTTATTTACTTACTGCGCACTAACGGATTACATTAATGAATAATTTCAAAACTATGTGAAGTGGAATTATTTGCTATACGTTGATCAAGGTCGTATGAAGTTCATTCAAGGTCTTATCTACTCAACACATCGCATAAGATTCTATTCTCGTATTTCACACTAACGTACTCCATTCCTGAAAATTTTCAAAAATATGTGAAATGAATTTATTTGATACACGTCGCTCACAGTCCTGAGTGAAGAATCTGGAAAAGTAAGTTACCTCAGAACGCTATTACGCACTTTATAAAATAATTACTGCAATAAAAATTTAGATGAAACTTCAGTGACATTTATTAACTATTCAAGGTAATACCGCAGTGCGACCGCTACCGATCTAATTACAATTTGATCTAATCACAGTGACGCGTACGACCTGTTGAAGGTCACTTCCCCAATCCACTAAATTGTACTGTGAATTTGTTTTATGACTCGTGCTTTGAACGGCATTGGTAGAGTAGTTAATGTACTGTGAAATATATCGTTCTGTAAATATTTAAAGTGATCTAGACCAGTCTTTGTGGGATTATACCATCCTGAAAATTAATGAATAGACGGAATGAGACTTGAAATGCGCATGTGTTGTATTCGTGACTAAACTGAGCATGTGTTTACGTTGTATTCGGGCACCTTGAAATGTGCATATAATTGCTTTGTATTTAGTCACCTTAACATGCGTCACCTTAACGCAGCTGTGCTAAACTAAGAAGGAAATTTTTACAGATAAATTCATCTTAAGGAATCCGCATAAACTGACTGAATTGAAGAAATCGATGGAGCGATGATGGGCAAAAATATCGAAATAAGTCATGACGGCAGCTGCAAAATGGGAGAAATGAAATATTAGTTAAACATTAATTGCATTATTTGTTGTCAAAAATTAGTTTTATCACTAGTTTTTTAAACAGTCATTGTGTCACTGAACCAGGCGATTAGTTTCTAAATTGAGTTGAAAGAGTACTTCAGGGCCTGGGATCGCTTTTGTGTGAATTGGCTTATGACATTTTCAATATTTCAGTGTCGCTCAAGAGCAGTGTGGAAGAACTAAACTTACACTTGGAAATCATTAACTTTTTTCATCGGAAAGAATATCATATGCTACGTATTAAGGAAAACCGAACAGAAAACGTTGACCCTGAACATGTGGCTGAAGCAACATAATGTACGAAAAAATAATAAATTGCATTATCGGAGAATTGTACATTTATTATGAAATATTAACAAGTGTTCATCCGAATGAATGCTGTTTTCACCTTGAAATCAAAAGTAAAACATTACGAAGAATTAAGGTGAAATGCAACCATAACCTTGTCTTGATTTGTCTCATATTTAGTTTGGGCACGGACTCAAACTTAGTGACAACTTGTGATGAAAACTTCAGAGTTTTCGCCCGACGCAGGACGGGGCACCGTGGCCCACAGGTAAGATCTGACGATTTTGTCAATAAGTCAATTCCGGTCCTTCAGAAGAATTTCTTGCTTGATTTTTTCGAACGAGATACATTCTGAAGCACACCTGTAAGAAGCGCAGTGCAGTACTTAATTGAGCTCAGGAAATTGAGTCCGTATGAATGAATGTACGAAAATGTTTCATTGAAATTGAACGAAATAAAGTTATAGAAGTAAATATAATTTTTTTTGCGAGTTTTTAAAATACAGATTATCTGCCCGCTAGGAAAAATACGGTTATATGTTTTGATTTTCAATTTGTTGTCCAAATATTCAGCTTAGCCTTTACCAGGCTACAAGCTGTATTACAATTCACACGGCAGCGATATTTTTAGTGATCATCTTCTCAATGAACGATATCCTACCAAAATATAAGCTGTGGAGAATATGAGTTCTAGAAGACACAAAATTTGTAAGCTACCAAAACGCTCTATAAATATAATCCATAATATCTTCAAAACACTGATAGGCCCTCCAGTTCTTTAAGACTAAATATTACTCGCGAAGATTTCGCTTCTTAATTTTACCATCGGACTTGAGCAGGAAAATACGTAAGAAACACGAAAGAAAATGTGTGATGCACCAGAACGCCCTGGTGTGCGCTGGGGTCCCACACTTTGTAGGCTTAATTATGTATGCAGCCATCGAAGCATGGCCGAGCAAAGCTAGCTGGACTTTGTGCTTGGATAGAGTCAAGATTCTGGATCTCTTAAATCAGAAGCTTTATTTCGACAGCCTTTACAACTTGACATCGCTGGATCATTTTATCAAAATGGGAAATCTTGCCCCTGGTTGCAGGGTTTGTCCAACAATCAACTGTGCGACAGAAAATCATGGAATGGGCAGTATTTGATAGCCTGTTAAAAGAAGAATAGGAGAACTGTGTTACTGTAAATTTGATTCCAGTTTTATGTTGGAAGCAGAGCTTTATGTGTAATAAGACCGTTATATTAACACTGTTTTCTATACCTAGAGGATACAAGAATGGTTTCACATTTTACCCGTCGTTAGGTACACAGTGATTTCATAGAGCTTTTCCCAACACCACTGTTTGTTAGGTATTCACTTCATCAGTTTTTAATTGAATTTCATAAACGATACGGAGTCAGAACTCGAACATAATTCTTTCATAATTATCCTTACGGGAAGAATCGGAAACACACCGCCATTAATAGACAAATAAATATCGTATAGCACAAATCCTTACAAACCGACGTCACAACTCCTTGCACACTGTACATTCAAAGTCTGGGCTTGTGCTAGATGTAGTAGGCCACTGAAAACTTTATCGGTGTTGTGTTGTACAGCCTGGACTCTCCAAAATGTTTACTACAAATACAAAACTCAAAACAACCTGAAATTGCAAATTTATATGTCCAATAACACGTATCGTATATGTAAGTAAGTTTTTTAACCTATTGATATGATATCAATACAGACGATATGCCCCGACGACTTCTTAATTCTTCAAATATTTAAGTTTTCTTTTCTGTTCATTGACTGATTTCAATTTTTACTCTTTTGAAATTTTTCTCTCATTTTCCGTTTAGGTTTCATTAGGTTTTTCAAATGGCTAAATTTGAGTCAAAGTATTTT
This sequence comes from Orchestia grillus, assembly GCA_014899125.1. NCBI lineage: Eukaryota > Metazoa > Arthropoda > Malacostraca > Amphipoda > Talitridae > Orchestia > Orchestia grillus. The sequence goes on from VOMN01087142.1 coordinate 6,930, forward strand.
TCATAGGATTTAATGCTTAACATTCTTGTTACATGTAAATTTATTGCAGAAGTGTTATCATTTTTTTACCAATCACTTTTCGTCTTGAGTTGAAGTGAGGGGCATTTACGGTAAGGAATATAACAGTGAAAGCAGGGCGTAAAAACGCCATAGAGACGGGAAATGCTTGCTAACCACATGCGTTACTTCTTCAAATTGAATCTCATTATAGGTATCCCAACTTCTGTCAAACGTGCTATAAAATTAAATGCTTTATAAATATCAAAATCATTATGACAATCACCATAATTAATTTTAAAACTTGGGTTTAAATACATCCCCTTTTGAAGTCCAGTTTCTGTACAGGAACTAAGTATAAAAATAGCTTATGTCTCAATGTATCTATACCCAAATTTTGTAGATGAGCTTAATGTATATAAATACATGTACTGATAACAATTTTATTTCTCAATATACACACATTCAAATTGTGTAGAAGATCTATATCCAAAGGCAAAACTATTTCATGTTTTAATTTCCATACATCCAAATTTACCAGAGGAACTGCGTATACATGCAAAACTATTATACGTCTCATGGTACGTAAATCTAAATTTAGTTCAGTTAAAATACGTCCGTTTTTAATAGATTTTCATGATAATGAAGAGGAAGCAGTCCAGCACATAGCCAATCGGAGCTCAGTTGTACGATTGAAGCAAAAATTGAGAGGAAATTATCAGGAAATATCATGCAGTGATCATTATTGATGCTATTGTATCTCAGTTGGGCATAATTAAACTTTTTTGATGGTTTTCCTTTTTCGCAAAAAACTGTTTTGACCTCGCTCTGTCAATAAATTTAGCGGTCGAACAGGGTTGCAATTTCAGCATGACATACATACCTAAATTTATGAACTGAAACTTAAATAAATTAAAATTTAAAGCATGTTCCATGGATGTGCTTTAATCTTAAATTTGAAATCAAACAATCGCCTACAGCGTTCATGCGACAGCAATCACATAAAAAGCTAATATCAAATCCCACTTTTCAGACGGAATAAAACGCACTGCGAAAGGAAGAAAGAAAAATAAGACTTCGCCCCTTTCCACAACCTCGCCCGAGCCAGACAAGCCGCTACATCCATTATGTCATTACTATTTAAAACATTTCGAGCGGACCGCTGCTTAGCGCAGGTTTTTCCCACTCTAAATCCAACTCTGGCATTAAAGACCAATAATTTAACGGGCCTCGAGCATGTTAATAAGTCAAGTTAAACTCGAACTCGTCTCTGGAATTACAGGTTCCAGGGCAGCTAGGCGGCCATTCCTGAGGTCCCGAGTTGACAGAGCCACCACGCTCTCTGCGCGCTGGCTGACGAAGTGGGGAACGCCGAGATCACAATGGTAAAATGAGGAAAATCATAATAATGATGGTGATGATGATGACACTAAGTAGCACGCCCTGCACGTTTGGCCCGCATGATGCAATACACGTCTGACCTACGTGACGTAATACACGTCTGACGTGCATGATGCAACATGCGTCTGACATGTATGTCGTAATGGTAATACACGTCTCACGTACTTGATGCAATACACGTCTGGTGTACAAGACGAAATATACGTCTGACGTTTGTACCATAATGTACGTCTGACTTACGACACATTAAGTAAGTCTGATGTGAAAGATGTAATGCAAGCAAATAGCAAGTAAGTTATAATATATGTATAAGCTTATTGCAGTCAAATATAGCTATAGTAGGAAATAAGCTCATTGAAGTTCGACAGTTAGGAATCACGTTTGTCGATTGATCTCTGACAAAAAAGGATTAAATCAGTAAAAATTAGCAAGTGAAATGATCGTCCCCGAAAAATGAAAATAAAACAGCTTCCTGGAACGGACGTCCTGACCGAGTCTCCGTCATCGAGAAGAGTGACTTCTGAAAAGGACATCTCAGCTTGCGCCTGTGCGCAGGGGTGCATGAACTTACGCAGCGTGCATGACTGCGTGTTGTGGGTGAGTGCTTGAGACCGATTACAGAACTCAGAAGAACTGAATATGAATTGCACTTTAAATGTCATTTATGTTACCCATGGAAGTGAAGGAAGTGCGGATGAATATTTCACACGAGTTTCAATTATTTCATCGACCCAATTTGAGTGTGCCTGTAATGAGAGATTGGTGTCAATTTTTAAGTTGAGAATATATATAGTTCGTAGTTTGAGTTAAATTTCCACCTCGAAAATAAAGTTACAAAGCTGAAAACGTTGATTGCCATGAAAAAATCAATGAAAGGTTTTTTGCCTCGGGGCTTGGCAAGAATCATTTCCCATGAATTTGATTAACAAAAGTAACTTGAAGAACCTGAGGTGTATAGTAAATTTGTGAATTAAAAGTATTGCTTGGATTATACGTAGGATGCATGGTAGTGATAATGACGTTCAAACCCGCAAGTGACATGAATAATGTTCAAGCACTTATAACCTACCAATAAAAAATATCATTCAAAATTAATGACAGCGATGAAATCATTCCAGAAATGATCCTGATTTTTGATGCTGCTCAAACTTTCCCTAGCGAAATTGCGAACTGATTCTCCCGTACTGCAAAAATTGATGTATGCTTCATGCGAACCTTGTAAATGATGTTCGGACACTTCCCCAAATCAAGAAACAAAAGTCCACTAATAAATTACAAACAGCAATTAAATTATTGCAGGAATAATTATGATTTTTGAAGTAGCTGTAACTTTCCGTAGCGAAATTGAGAGCACATTATTTTTCGTATCAAATATTGATGTATACTGTACTTGAGCCTCTGCTTCATTTCCGTACGTTGTGCATTTTTTCGGTGAGTTTCTGCGTGTCACCGTACGACGTCAAAACGATGTCAGAGTGAATCGAGTTCTTTGGAAATGTAATTTCCACTGAAATAGCCATCACTGTTTCGGTGCCTGCCAAACACGTTAATACTGAAAAACGTACGAAAACAAGTACCCTGAAAACCGAAAAGTTTGCTGTAACACCGATTGTTCGATAACATAATTCAATTTAAGCTCGGATGAAAATCCCCTTTTTATTGATCATCGTTCCGACAAACACACTCAGAACTTCAACAAACCCTAAATTATATTAAGCAAAGTGAAATTGTATACAAAGAACTTTTGAATCTTTACAAGTACACTGCTTCATGTACACAAAAATCAAATGCGAGAAGCGATAAAGGTATTCACCCATTTCTGTGAAATAACTTTCACGCAATACTTATGGTATCTTTCCGGTCACATCGAATCTGAGTGACTTTTTGAGCATTCTAGCTATCTTGAGAAGAAAAATCCATTTGGTGCATCGTGGAATTGAACGGTTAGTCACTGACGAGCCGTCGTAGTACACAATAGCTTGAAGGACGTCATGCTGGAAGTCAAAGAAGTCTGAAGATATCTACGGAAGCAAATAGTTCAATTCCATTCTCATGGGATACTGTATAGAAATATTTCTACGGAGATTCATGTGCTACACTCTACCGTTGGTTCGATTATTCGTAAGTTTACGGAATATGGCTCAATTGTTAACTTACCAAGGTCAGGTACTCCACATAAGATGGGTCTCTAGTCTCGTAGACTTTTGATGAGGAAAATTAAAAATCAGCCCGTGATGACTCTGATAGAATTAAAACCTGATCTGGGATCCTGCCAGACTGAAGTGATTGAATGAACCTATAGTAGAAAGCTTTTCAGTTATAGGATCACAAGTTTTACATCCCGTGACCTTCCCATGCTGCGCAAGAAGCCGTCTGAGACTTGTAAAAGAACACATGGAAAAAGAACATCCGTTCTTAAAGACTATTGTTTGGTCTGACTAAACGAAGATTGAATCGTTCTGGTCGTTACTTCGCTCGCCATGTATACGCTAAGCAAGGAACACTGTCTCGACTGTGAAGCATGAAGGTGGCACTGTAATGGTTTGGGGCTGTTTAACGATACACGACACTAGTGCACGTCATATCTGAAACATTGGAAACGTTTATTTACCACAAGTAATTTACGCATGAAGGTGGCACTGTAATGGTTTGGGGCTGTTTCGCGACACACGATACTGGTGCACGTCATATCTGAGACATTGGAAACATTTATTTACCACAAGTAATTTACATCAGATACAGTTTTACAATCAAAGAGGAATGACGAAGAACTGGGATAAAGATATATACCTCATGTGCGTGAATAAGCTACAAGGCTTCTACGGTATCCCATATAGAAATGAAGGCCTTCAATTTACAGCACATCAATGATTATTACCAAAAAAGGTTAAGGTTACACTCAGGTATGTAAGTTACAATAACTGAATGAGCTGGTTAAATTGAATAATGGGGTCAAAACACGGTATGAATCTAGCAATTTAGGTGAGAGACTACATACATACACATATTTGAGCACATGTCCACATAGATCGACGTTCACGAACGAAAGTATACTCCTAAAAAGCAAGAGAAGTATTTTAAAGTAACAAGAATGGTATGAAATAGTAATCGAAAAAAGGACTACGTACACACAACATATTTGAACATATATCCTCGTAGGTCTATAAACATAGATTTACGCATATTCTTTCAATACCGCGAGAGAGGGTAGGCCTCAAGATTAGTTTTAAACGATCTGAATGAGGTATTTTGTTGTATGTTTGGAGAAATGTAATTCCAAAATATAACGCTTGCAAAGAGAATGCAGTGGTGGCATTTGGTGCGTGAGTAATAAAGAAATACTGATTTATTACAGTTTCTAGGGACATGATCTAGGGCACGGAATTGGGCAGAATTTTTTTCATGGAGATTTGGTCGCCGCTTGTTCTAATGGTTTAGAACATAAAATTTCTTAGTGAAAATTGATAAAGGTTGGGCAATTTCAGAATTCCCACGCTTTTAAAAGA
>VOMN01087157.1:0-12707 GCA_014899125.1 Orchestia grillus
TGTATGTATGTATGTGTGTATGAATCTAGAAAGCAGACACCCTTTTTGGCTGTCAGTAGTTCACTGCACGTACAAACTGCGTATTGAGAAGATATTAAAAACTCCGAGGCGGAAAAACTGTCGGGTGTATTTTTAGAATTGAACGCATGCCCCGCTGCTACGCACGGTACACCAGCCTTCTCAAAGCGGACTCATAGCGAATAACTTGCAATTACACTCAATCATTAAAATTTATGCTAAGGTATATTAAAAGGAGTGAAAATACTGAACAATGAAAGAGACAAAGTGACGTTAAACATCGCTGAACTAAACGCATTCACTCGTGACCGTTGCTGTGGTTGGTGGGGACCTAAGCTTAGAAATTGTCGAGCGCTTTTGAAACTAACAGCAAGAACGAAAATGACCGAGAACCGCAAATAATACCAAAATTACTGTTCCTTTGAGAATGAAGTTTCTTTTAAAGTCCATTGTCTCTGCATGTGGTGCGAGTTACTGCAACTGTGAACGACATGCACCAAGCTCGTGGCACGAGTGTCTACCACAGCATCTTTCGTCGACTTGGTCAGAAATACGATGAAACTGTGCAGCTTTTCAGTTAATTATAACTGTATTTCTCAACAATTGGAGGCGAGCTCGGCCACAACAGATGTAACCGAGCTGAAATACGTCAGGCACCCAAGACAGATGATGCGCCTGCCCTCCCATTTGTCTCTGGGAGCATCGGCATCGTTAGCGGTACCCGCGGACGCCCGAATACTTCTGTGCGCACGCTGGCCCTTTGGAGAATTGATGTCTTGCACAGTGCCACAATATTCTAACTTATACCGAAGTTTCTACCAGGAATTTGTACGAGTAATTGTCCGTTTTAAATATTGACTGTGTTACGTGAGAGCATTTAATAATGATTAAGAATATATCTTACTGCGATTGGGTATTAATCTACATATCGTAAAATTATTAGACTATATGGATAGCCCGAGGATATATAACCCTATGCATTATGATTTCATTGTAAGACCCTTTCGACAAAAGACTTGGATTTTTTGCTAATGATTCAAACATATTTCACCTTCGGGCACATAATCCAAATTTCATTCTCTACCGCTTGTATCAGAGTATTGATTTTCAAGTGAAGCTGTCGAGCGGTTTCAAAAACGCCTCGTAGCTGATCGTCTCCGCTTAGTCTTTGAAAAAAAGTATGGGACCCGAAAACCGACGGGCGATGTTTGTTTATGTATAGCTCGTATTTTCTTCTGGAAGTCGTTGCAGAGCGTTCATTATTTAAAATAGCAAAGGGTTTCAAACGGAACAGAAAATTTAAATAAATATTGATGTCGGCATATCTTTGAGCATCGATGTATGCGGACACTTTTGAATCCATATAACTAGCAAAGGACACTCTTGAATCCATATNTATAACTAGGAAAGGACACTATTGAATCCATATAACTAGCAAAGGACACTCTTGAATCCATATAACAAGCAAAGGACACTCTTGAATCTATATAACTAGCAAAAACTGTTCCCTTAGCACTCAATACACAGAATTGATAGTCTCTATACCATACGAATGCACTTCGAAGCAATTTAAGTGGCCTTATAAATATCCAAGCTTTTCACCCTCCACTAGCACCTGACAGGTCGACTCAACACTTTGCTCATCACAATCACTCTGCAAATGACAATATGTATTTCTATAAAGACAAGTTTCAATGTTAGAAATGAATTTGAAAGAGAAACATATGTAGTCATACCTGGTAATATGCGTATACATATAAATATACAGCCAGCAGCTAGTCTGGTCATTTTTGTAGCTGTGTTTTTGATACTGGAACGGCATGTTTATTTACATATGGACGTAATTCAGCTGCAATTTTTGCGGCTAACTGTCCTAACCTCAGAAGCTACCCAATTCAAATAATTATTCTAGTAACAAAGGCTCGGACATCGATTGAAAAATTCATGGAATTTTTCTCTTTTATTTAATAAAGTAGCACTATACTTCAGTGTATAATAATGTAGGTTACGTGAGATGCATACATACCCTCAGCTTAAGAAATGTAAGGGGCAGAAGAATACTAACTGCCTTTTCCAACTATTTTTTGTTCAATAAACTTCCGTTATTATGCATGAATCCTCTATTCTGTGGATCAGTTACTCACAAAACCATCAAATTGATGTTAATTTTCTTTTCAGAATTCCCTCTGTATGAAAGTGTTAGTTCCAGAAACTCTATCGCAATGCACCGAAGAAAATGTTTTAGTTTATGCCACCGAAAATTTTCTCTTTTCTTGATGAATTAGTTGAACTGCACAGCGGTTTCTCGCATGGCATGCAAAATTTTTCAACTGCTTTGTTTTTTTCTCGTTTTTTGATAATACATAAAGAGGGAAGGCACATGGTTCTGTCTCCTAGAAATGCTCACACAAGAAAACAGAAGCAGCCGTTAAGAACTGATGCTGGTGGGTTCCTGGTATAGTACCACATGTTGTCGGCGGGGATTTATTGCAATATACTCTAAACAGTAAGTGCTGGATTGTAAAATCAATCAAGACATGGATTTTAACAGTGTACGAAATGCATTTCTAAAATCGGTCTTAATATCTTGATATTTTCCGTTCAAATTCTAACAAGCCAATTCCATTTCTATATATTAATTGGTAGATGCCCCGTGTTCAACGCTATCGTCGATCGTAATAATTAAGGGTACTCATTCGCAAATGAAAGGGCATCTCATCCACAAGAACACAGACCTGAACGTGGCACATCGTCTCTCATGGTAACTTATGCACACCGGTGGCGATTATTACACGCAAAGTGATTGTTTTATTCACTTTAACGACTTTTACCATTAGAGAGCCGGTGTTCTACAGACACTCGTAACGACCGAGCAGGAAAAGCGTCTTCAAGAACCGGAGTCATCATTAGTCAGAGTTCGGCCATGCGCAACTCTTGAAGGCGTGTGTGACTGAGAGATGCCCGGCTGCCTCGACGGGGGCGTTGCAAGTTCTACTCTTTCTAGCTTCTGAAGGTGAGGATAATAGCTTGTAACTTAAGATTCTTTGGTAAACGAGCTGGGAGAAAAGTGCGTTTCACGCTTCTTAGGTTTCTAGGACTCTACGCATAATAAGAGAATCTCGCCAATAGGAAACATAAAAGTGCGAGAAGAGTTGAGTCTCTGAAGTTGGCGAGTGAATGCGACTGAGTGATTTTTGGCTGTTAGGATCATTGCGCTAATTAGAGCACCACGTTTCCATAGCTACAACAGACGTGAGAACTTAAAACGAAGAATGGCTTAGTTGCATTTGTAAAGTTTTGTGCATCCCTCGGGAAATTATAGCCTCTCAATTAACAACACGAATGAAAAGGATATTTTCTTGGTACGCTTTCTTTCTGAACGAATATTATTCTCCTCAGCACACAGGAGTGATTGGCATGCATTCAATTTGCACAGCTTACATTTTTTTCCCTCACTGCACGACTCTGTACGCTCAAAACGAGATGACAAATTAACTGCTTCGATTTTATTAGACAGAAACTTAATTCCAAGTCACCGAAATTTACAGAATGATAACAATTCAGGGGATAAATGCATCTAAGCTGCGTGCTGTCCTCAAAATCATAAGGACAAACTTGAGAACAGGACTAGCAATCATGGATCAGTTTTTGAATTAAAAAGACATGAGTGGATATTTTATATTTTACTAACATCGATTCGATAGGTGATAGTTTGAAATTCACAAACTATTTTGGAACTGTGGCAGTATATTTGGAAGAGGAATCATGACGTAGGAGCAGTCGGAAAAAATTGAAATAAATGAGAATTTTGATTTATGAGAAACAAGGATCTTTTCATTTGCTAATCAGTGGTTCAATACTGCAGCATTTCTTTCGTAAGTTCATTTGAACATAAGTTCAGTAACTGTAATCTCATTTACTTTTCTCGAATGGGTTATTGTTACCGCCTTCGATAAATTCATGCAGAAGAAATAACCTTTTCAAAGGAAAATTATCACATTTCTGCACTAACCAAATATTTGAGGAAAATAAAGCTTTAGCTGTACTGAAATTGATCGCGTCCGTAAGGCGAGTATGAAATACAAATTTCCGACGTTTGACCTACAGGAACCCTTTATTTTAATAAATAAGTATCACGTCAGGAGCATGAAGTGTTACTCTCTGCTGTTAGAGAACCTAAAGGGAACACGAGGCATGAATACCATTTTAAGTACACCATTCAAGTAATTTGTTAAAACATTGTTGTCACGCCAAAAATACAAGTAAATCCTCCTGAGGTAAATAATGCGTGAAAATATCATGGAAGCTTATTAACGACGTATAATAGAGCTTCAGTTAACTTTCATTGAAGAAAATCATTAATAGAAAAAAATTAATTATGTTTCCAAGATAAATTAATCATAAAAAATATTTTCCAAGAAATTAGCTTAGGGAAATAAAATACACAGAACTTTCAGGCGGCAAGTTGTGGGGCGGATAGTGACCGTTCATCAGAATTTAATCCAAAGAACGTCTGCCCGAAATTTGGTGGCTGGTTTCTCTCGACTGCCGTAACCTGCGGCGCCAGGACGGCACTGGCATGCAGGCCGTCCTGCTCCCTTACGCCAATTATTGGGACTTCTTTCGCCACGAGTTAATTGGAATATTTTTATGGCTTTTATAACAGGTTTAAAGCGGCCTAACGAATGAGCGTCGTCAGCCTTTAAACAAGGAATACCGGGACTTGGCAGGGCCATGAATTGCAGGCAGATCGGTCGTGAAACGCAGTCGCGCCTCTGATGGGTTTAAGGCAAGCATTTTTCCTGAGAAAAATGATGGTTGTTTTTTAGAGAAATGTTTGTTAGAGTCATGAAGCTGAGAAATTTTTCACAGCAAATAATGGGGTGCAGAAATATTAAAACAATTTGTGCCATGGGAAATACCAACAGAAGATGTTTTTCGCTCCACGTCAACTACATACATACTTCTTATCTAGGTAATTGCTCGTATAAGTCAGGTAAACCATGAAAAATTCAAGATTCCTTTAAGTAAAACATTAAGCTCAAAGATGTACAACAATTATATTTCTGAGTAGAAGTTTTGAGGTAGCAACAAATAGCGAGTTTACCCTACAGCTGCGGCTGATTGGGAAGTTAGTGAATTTACTTCACTTCACACGTACGATCACCTTCCTACATGCTGGTTCCTTCGAGATTCAACGGTACAGATTATTATAGTGTAATCTTTACGCTAACCTGTGATACTAGGTAAGTATTTTATGATAACTGATACACATGAAGCAGGTAAGCCTTCGAATGCTTCATAAATGTTTTAGGTTTCTGAACTCCCCTATCTTAGAAATTTGTAATATCTCCCCCTAATTCTCCCTGTGTAATTTCTTCCACTTAAATGTACGAGAAATTATCAATATTTTTGAAGCAGAGCAGTTGATACAACAAATTACAACAATATTTAATTAATTAATTTTGTCAGTTAAGATCACATCAAGTCGATTGTTCACCAGCCAAGGGAACGGAAATAATTATTGAATAGCCCATGGATATTAAATAAATGTTTGATCACACTTAAGTCGTATATTGTATGCTGATAACGTGACTGAGATTGAATTTTATAATTTATATCTCCCTGGTAATAAAGTACATTCTATGGCCACATTATGGCCAGTGCATTGTGTACTGCTTACTCTACCTAAATTTCTCGCACACTCATTATTAAATGTAGCTCCGAAAACTGTCTCAGCGTCATTCCCTCTACGATGGTTGTGTTCTGATTACACGTCTACAAGACATTGCATAAGCTTTTGAACCGCTGTATAAGAGATGCATTTTATTCTTGTGTAAATCTTTCACGTTAAGCTCTAGTTTACACAGCATGAGCGTGAAGCTTTTGTGGTAATGTCGCACAAGGGCTAGTAGGTGCAGGACATGCAAATGTTTTGATATACTACACCTCTATTTGGAATTATCCTTATTGTGTCTAACTTTAGCGAAGCATAAACTTTTTAAGTTCACAAGAACCATCATTTACATTTCAATTATTGATTTAATTATGTGTGTCTATCTGTACTAATGGCATCATTATTAAGCTGTAGCAACAATTTATGGAATTTCGCAAGGATTAAGTGATGTAAAACGAGTGTTATTTTTAGGAACATTTGACCCTCGTAGGAGATTTTCGTAACCAATTTGTTGCAAGTAATTCAAATTAAATACCGTGTCATAACTGATAGACTGAGCTCATCACATTGGTTCTAATTAAACCGCATTCCATGTAGAATTTAGTTTTCTTCGTGCGTAGAGCGCAAAAAAATGGCTATCAGCATAAAGTAGTCTATCGAACTAAATTTTTTGCACAACCATCTTATTCAGAACTCTGATATCAACTATTTTAGTTTACATTTTTTACCATCAATCAGAGAAGTTGAAAAAATACTTTTTAAAAAAGTAATCCGAAATTTTATTTCTCATTATTTTAGTAAACAAACCCACTACAGGATCATTTTTTCATTTTAAGAATGTGTTGTCAACTAGCATGCGATCTTCCCTGATCTACAATTTAGTTGAGCACATTGCCCATCGCAGCATGTGGGCACCACCTTTCGTAATTTTTCCTTTATTTCTGAGTTTCACTCTTAATTTCCCAAGTCTTTATTATCAAATGTTTTTTATGTTCGTTTCAGATTCTTGCTTTAAAATGAGCTTAGAGCTCGAAACGTTCGAATTAAAATGTTTTCATGACATTTCTCGGCACTCACCTACATAAGTGTTTTTTCATGCAACATAACTTCACTATAAGACATCAAAGTTTGATCTATACATACATGCAGAGTCAGAAATTCAACTTTATATTCTTTTTTTTATGGTGTGACTTTCAAATATAATTTTCGATTATATCATGTATGATGAAGTATTACACGCATTTGAACAATAATTAAAGTTTCGATTCCTATCATCACTTCTCAGTGAGGGATCAGCTATAAATTAGAAGTCGAGGTTTACGGTATCAAAGGGGTTTGAATTTTAAATTACAGTACTTTATTCTTATGAATTAAAAAAGTGCTTTACCAAACGACGCATGCCACTTATATCGAAATAAAAAAATTCACTTTCTCTCCAACGACACATGTTTGTTCAGCATCATTTGCAAACTTGCATGGCACTGTTAACAGATGTTTTTTTTTCAAGGACTATACTCCAGAGGATATAATTCCGTTGAAGTCTGAGCGTACCACAACTCAAATTCATTATCGATTTCTGATTCAATCTAATTCCTAATATGTTCAACTCGTTTTTCCTATTTCATGACTTACTCTCAATTTTAATTTTTCCATTTTTCCATGCTACCACAAGAAATCACACGATGTTTTTGGTTGATATTCAACTTAGCGTGCTAATATCACCACTTCACGCCGCAGCAGAGGCCAGTGCATTGACATCCCCACGAATGTTTCAACGTGCCGTCCACGCATATTTTAAAAGATGTCGTCTTACTTATTGAGACCGGCTTCTACCATTGTTTGTATGGGACTCATTTCAGAATAAGCGATTTTTCTTTTTGTGCTAATACTTCATCGGAATACCTTGTAAATTAGAAATTTTTGTTTTCAGGCGCAACTGAACTTGTGCGCATCACTGTTTCCTTTTGTCTGACAGAAATCTGTAAGGCTTAAATGAGAAAAATTCGGCCGTTGGCTTAGATAAGCACGAAATATCAGTTAAACCTTGCATTAAGGGTATAATTCTGAAGACTGCCGTTCCGTTGACGTGTGATTTTATTCAGCTTGATTGGTTCGCACGGCAGCAGCGAGTCAATCGGGAAATTTTTTCCTCGAACTGTGAAGCGATTTTCGAACAAAGGATGAAATTTTTAGGATACGCAAACGAGGATAATTTGTTCAAAATCCAGTCATGGAATGGGTATGAATTTTACTGATTTTTTTCCAAGAGTCGAAGGTATTACTTCGATGCGGCACCATGCGCAATTTCTAAATTGAAGCTGGAAAAAGATAAAATTTAAGATGAATTCGGTTACCTTATATTTTTACCACATTGTGCTCAACGAAATTGCACAGAGCTGTTGAAATGACATCTATCACGAATAATGAATTCAAAATTATAACTCGCATAGTATATATCGAGAATGTGCTTCGTATTTTCACTATTTTAAAGCATATTAATTCCGATGGGGAATCTTTAAAGTTTGAACTATTAGAACATGGGAAAAATATAAAATTGTTTTTATCGTTTTCCTTCAATTTCTGTCAAACTATGTTTAGATATTTCAAATTTATCAAGGTGTATAATGAAGGAAATTATAGTATAAGTTTCAAAGTACTTCAAACCAAAATTCGAATAAAGTTCCCTCATTTATTCTCTCATTCTCCAGTTTATTTAACGAAATATAAATTATTTCGAAAATCTGATTACGAAGTTAATCAGGGACCTATCTGTGCTGCACTAATTCAAGGTTCAGCTGCAACCTCATTAATAATGAGACAAAGCTGTGTTACTCTAATGATGTACAATAATTAAGCTTCAGCTGCAACCATATACCTAATGAGACAACGCTGTGTTGCTTTAATGAGGAACAATTATTGAGCTTCAGCTGCAGCCTTAAACCTAATAAGACATTAGGGCTCTGTCCTAACGAGATACAATTGTTAGGTTTCATCTTTACCCTGATGTTAATGAAACAACGCGCAACTCAAACAACTGACCACTAAATCTTTAACACTGTAATTCCAATTAATTTCCAACAGCATTCTCAATTTACAATAACTACTTCCTCATTGTCGAAATGTTGCTCGAAGATGACTTTGCCATGCTCTTCAAAAGCATGTGTGCTGCAAAACATCAGTGTAGCTCATGATCCTTCGCTGTGAAAATTTTTGATCATGTAGTATCTCCAGCGATTTATTTTATCCACAGACAATAGCGTTGGAACATATAAATAAATTAAAGACTTACGGTTCATATCTCAGATTTTTTTAACAGACCGAATGCTAGTCACTTGCTTCATTACAGTGGACATCTCATCACTTTTTATCGATCTCAAAAGCTTGCACTATATTGGCGTAAGATTATGAGGGCAAAATGTGCATTATAGGTGTATTGACGTGTACATAAGATCGTTACTTACAATACTCTACCTTAATTGAGAGTTTTATTCTTTGCCAGGTGATAACACGACATGTTTTCTATTTTAATAAGATTTGTTTTAAATTGATAATCGTAAAAACAAATTTATTTCTTAAATTAAACCCCACGTCGCTTTAATGCACTGTCGCTCAACAAATTCGTTATACCTTCATCCGTCCGTAATGTACACGGAAAACTAAATAGATATATCTGTGCAGAAACGACCCTATTTTCAATTAGTCAGTAAAAAATAAATCTGAGTTGCTGCACGAACCGTGGTTTTTGCGAACCAAGTCGGCTTCTTCTCTTGAATGATAAAGCAAAGGTCCGACTGACGTTAACGATCGTCGCTCAAACGAAAGCAAAATTCCTGGAGCATTTGGTATGCGATGCCGGGGCCAGTGTGCGTAATTAGATCTTCCATGATAATCTCATGATTGCTTGGCGCAATGGACTCCGCTTCCACGCCAAATTAGCCATGTGGCCAAATTTTGCGCTAGCGGCCTTCCGACTATCCTAGGCATTCCCATTATCAACACGATATTATAAGGTCATCTGAAACATGCGCATTATCTATATTGCTGCACATTAATTATGAAAATGTCCCGTAAAGGTAGCGGAAAAAGAGGTGGAAGCTTTCAGAACGCCATGATCTAAGCAGAAGACTCTTTCTTTGAAATACGTTGTATGAGAACCTACACGCGCGGTATTTGCGATGTAAGTTGCACGATTCTAATTTTAAAGTGCAGCGGAGTTTATTTTGCGCATTGATTCCGCAAGTTAGGGTTCTTTCTTGGATACAAAAGAGTTCTAACGCTTCAAAAAGTTACGTTCAAGTTTATGTTTCAGAGTGTACGTCCTCTTCATCAACAAAATTATTGATGATGAACTATCTGAAGTTTCTTTTAGATTGCCATGCGCCTTCAGTCTCTTGGCATGAAACACAATTTGCGCTCACATTTTGACGCTCAGCAAAATGTGCGCATTGGTTATTAATTTTACCAAGTCTTGGCGCAGTTCAGTGTGGGACAAGTGAAATTCTCTTACTTTCCCAGCATGAGTTATTTCTTCTTCGACAGTCTGAAAGAGACCGTAGAAGTAACTTCGCTGCGCTAAATTAATTACAGTACGATGTCTATTGAAAAACAAAAAAAAGCAGAGAAAGTAGATGGGCCGCGATGAGGAAAAATTTCTATCGAAACTCGCAATGAAGCAGCAGGCACCTCGTGAAGAAAAAAACCAATACCATGCGTTCAATCTCCCCAGTCTTAAAAAAGGCTCCCGAATAATGTCGCCTAAATTAAAGATTCCTTCTGTCACCGGCGGACGGTGGATCATGCGAAAAACACGCACCAAGCATGCTGTAAAATTAACCGAGTCACAGCGCAACTGACAACAGGAATTCTTATAATTCGCGATGACAAATCGTCAGCATCGAGAGAAACCGAACTTACTTTGGTGTTCGCTAATTGGACGACCGCAGCCACCGGATTCCGGCCGCATTCCAGCAGAGTGGTGGTGGCGATGGTAGTGGTTTTAGCTATGGTGGTATTGGGGCCACTATAGGTAGTAGTGGTGGTGGTAGTTATAGCGCAGCTTGTGGATGTGTTAGATGAGAAAAAGAGCAGGTGGTACGTGTGCCTCTTCTACCTAACGAAAGACCAGGTTTGACTCAAAAGAGATATCAGAGGCAGGTTCCTCTACCGTTTGCTCTTACAAGGCTTTACTGCTGTTCTTGTACTCGCTAAGACATAGCATCGATATGGATGAGCCTACAGAGTTTATTAGTATATTTCTAGAACGATGCTGCATTTGAAGATGAGATTTACAAGCCAGAGTGTGGCAGGGCCGTCTAGGTGATATTTGCACGAGAGGTACGGCTGGGTTGCCAATGCATTGCGCAGTCAACAATTAAGGTAGGTGATGGATTATGAATATAGCTCGGGAGGTGAGTGGTGTTCATTACCAAACTTTCTGAGACACGTTAAAAAGTCCTGTGGCTTTGTAAGATGTCGTTTAAAAAGCTTCCTTAGTTTTGCGATAGAGTTGGTGCTGATTATCTACATAAGAAATTCTTCGATCGGCGTAATATTTACGGGCATAAGAGTGTGATAATAGAAATAACGCTAAGCGAAAAGGTAAAAAGCGCTAGTGATGATGTTTTACAGGAGACATTTTAAAGAGTGAAAAAAGCCTACTGCACACTACAAGTGTAAAAACAACTGTCAGTAATTGGGAAAGTAGGAACAAGTAGTGCAGGTCCTGCAATTCCTACATAACATAAGTCGCGTGCTAGAAAAATGCCGCATTGAGAAGGCTGGTGGAGATTATTGAAAATTAAAAAGTGACTGCAATGAACGATAAAAAACAGACTACTATTGATAAATCATTCTCAACAAAGATCATCTATACGTACCGTTTTGTCGTAGTGAACAATTAGATCATCATACTTCCCATTTTGAAGAGCCTAGGCTTGACCGTGAAAGTTTCTTGAAAGAGGAGGCGCAAACATACGTCAAATATGCGAATACGCATACTTTATGTACAAAGGTGCATTAAATATTAGTACTCGCATGTGTTCAGCATAAATAACAAGACAACTGTCATTAAGTCTCATTCGATATCCATTTATGAGGTAAGCCGCTGGCTATGCAGAGCCCATGGAGAGTATGCAGATTTCTGCCCTGTGAACTCATTCCAAGGTGTCCCAATGATGGGTAACCTTTTACTGTTCCATCGATCAAATTCAATGTACTTGATAAAAATAATTTTGCACGTGCCGTGCATTCGCCTAAGCAAATCCGCAACCTCTGGGATGAATCATACGCCTCCTCTTTGGGTTGGTTGTGCATACAACGTTGCTCTACCGCGCCTCAGAGAGAAACTATGCGTCGTAAAAAATATGTTAGACAGCTAGAACAAATTTGGACAATGAAGGATGAAATCGAAGATCAACTCTAGAATCACAGAGGCAAGTTACAGGCCGACGTCCCTCAAACACTACGTCTAGAAAGTTCGCACTCCACCATTGATGCAAAGATAACTTGGTGTAAATAGAATCCGTTTTCGCCACACCACCCCAAAAAAGTTCAAATTCTTCCATCTCTTCAGCTGAGATGGCCGTCGTGGATCATACAGTACGCGGTGCGAAGCGCTAATTGAGGCAGCGAAATTTGTTCGGACTTCTGTGAAATTCGTTTGTTTTATTACAGGTCCGATAGGAGAATATTTATGGTAATTGGAACGTTTTGCAATTTTAGAATCGCTCATTAGACGGTTTTTTAGACGGATGTCAGGTCGGCACAATATTTATGGGGCGGCATACCTGCAACGATCCGCTGCTGCTGCACGCAGCTGTGCCCGCGTCTTAGGGGCAGGAGGGAGCAAGAGGGAGCAGAAGGGAGCAGTAAGGAGCAGAAGGGATCAGGAGGGACCAGAAAGAAAACAGTTAGGAGCAGAAGGGAGCAGGAGAGAGTAGAAGGGAGCAGCAAGGAGCAGAAAAAAGAAAGTGTAAAAAATTCGTAGGTAGGCGTGGGAGTAACATGTTGGATG
>VOMN01087183.1:0-13024 GCA_014899125.1 Orchestia grillus
CTGCCTAGAAATACAGGGTAAATATGTTGTACATAACAGGAGTCGACAACGTTGTTCGCTATACCCACGCGAAACCAACCTTAACAATTGGTCAGTGAGTGGAAAACAAAACGACATAAAACTTTTCATTTACAAATAAGTCAAGATGACGCATTGGTGCTTGCACTGATACTATTTGCTAATAAATGTACAATTACGCACACCTGCGTCAGTGTGGAGCAAATATGGGACCTACAAAATTAATCTTCATTAAAGAGACTCGTTTTCTGCAAACGAAGTTGTCTGTAACCTTTCTGGCTGCTCCCAACACATATATCATAAAAATTTTTGCTAACAGCCAGCTTGTATAGAGGCTGTGAATAATATATAAACTTGAATCTTTACATTAAGAGTAAAATTCATTCTTGCCTTAAAAACAACTCACCCACTCTTCTCGAGAGTGCACGTTCTAGCCCTCTTCTTTTTACGAGACAGTATTTCACTTAATTCTAATCCTGGTACCGGTTGGATGAAGCATGTCGAAACTTTAATCTCCATCTGAAAAATCGGGAGTATGAAAAAATTATTTGAGCCTCGATTTAGCTTTGGAATCACGATCTAGAAAGTGGCATGCTCCATTTATCATCAATTTTTTATTTACGCTCCAGTTATCACTTCGTTTTTTAATGTCCAACACTCGCCATATTTTTGAAGTTATTTTTTACCAGTTTGCTCACATTGTGAAATTATCAGAATGAAGTTGCATTCAGCATCGAAGGAATTTAATGCGGAAATATGAAATGCGAACCAGTGTTGGTTCAATGAACTCTTGGTGTAACATTAAATGATTGCGTTAGTACGCATTTGAAGTTTGCCGAGTGTGACTGTTCTGAGACTCGGAGGCACTGAACACATTTTGCCAGCGACCCAAAAAAGACTCTTGACCCAAGGAAAAAATTGATTAGTATACTTCTGAAAATCTTGTCACAAATGAAGCAAGTGTGTGGGTCAAACGAGTACAAGGTGAGTGTAACCTAACCTAACCTAACACGTGATACAATCAGTTTTCAAATTGACGTCAGGTAGGAAAATCAACACAGTATAACATAGAGCGTTCTCAATTATGTATTACAGAATGTCCATAATGTATACCAAGTAAATAATATTGTCTAAATACGTTAACTGTTTTGCAAGATAGATTGTTTCTCAAGCAGGCTCGAAAAACATATTGGACGACACATTGAAAAAATGGAATTTTTGGCTACAATAACAGCTAAAACTGTTGCAACATCGGGTGAAAAAATTTGCTGTCATTCACGGCGGCGATAATGAGTTTCACTGAAGTTAAAACATTCATTAGTTCGCCGAATTTCTCGACTCTCATAATTTGATAGTTGTAATCGGCTTTCATACCTGGCACCTGCCTAAATTCGCGCACAAAATTTTAGCACAGAGCACACGTGTGTAATAAACACCTCCTACGAGAATACTGCAATCGACCTTTGCGCAAGTAGAATGAAAGCGTCATTAATGGGGTGAAAATCGTGGACTTGGTAGTCTATATCAGATATAGTGGAAATTACTTGATGCAGTCGTGCAAGGGTAGTCTTTTTATTTATCGAATAATGAGGCGAATTTTTTTAAAAAATGAACTTGAAACTACACAACATACAAACAAGAAAATGTAAAATAATCGTAAGTTGAGGAGTTTACGTCAAATAAATAAAAATTAAAATTGCACATGCTTTAAATGCTTAGTTGATGACAAATGTTTTAATGATAAAATTGTTGAATTGAAAGTAAGTCATGATAGTGTGTGAAACACGTAACGATAGATTTCAATAGGTTTTCCTAACAAGTCGTTATGGGGCTACACCACAAAAAAAAAATACAAGATGCGTTATACAAAGAAAAGCAGTGACTTAACAAAGTGTAAATTTAACGTATGTTCAACAATTTCATAACACAATTTAGATATAACACAATTTATTTCGCAAATTAATGTTATTTACAGTTACAGCAGAATCAACCAAATTAAAACAGCTATAGCAACTGTATACCTACGAAGGATTGGAGCATAATTTGTCAAGTTAAAATACATCGTAAAACTTTTGAATGTAGTGAAAGAATTTTGTCTACTTCCCACAATAATCTGCACATTTTTCAAAGACCGGTTAGAGGGTCGAGAACTGGACTGCGAAGAGAAGGCTGAGGCCCAGCTCCAGTGCGCGCAAGCCTGCACAACTTCTGCTTCCTTAGGACACTGTGGTGCTCCAGGGAGCGGTCGCGAATTGAAGCAAATGAATGGCTGAGAGAAAACTTTTCTGTGATCATACGAGGAAGAGAACAACATAATGGATTTAGTTGAGGATTTTAGAGGAAACAAATGAGAGTTCATCAGGCCTGTCACAGACCAAGAATACTGATAGATTATTCCTGAAGCAGGTTGGCAAATTAGCAATTTCGAAGTGAAAGGCGTTACAAAAATAGAGTATGTGAAGACAAAAAAGAGTTTCAATAAGTCACGCAATATCCATTACTTTCTGGAACTTCATTTTATCCAACAACGAGCCTATACCTCCAATATCTATTCAACTCTCTCCGTTCTGGCATGAATTTTCCATAGCTCGTTCACAATCTCCACCTTGATGTAAGCCTTTAATCTATGGTTATCCAAGTGGTTCTGCCGTCCCTTAACAAAAAAAGTAGAACGATGACGATCAGGAAAACAAGACAAATGCAGCAATATCTCCAAACTGAGCTCTTCCAAGAAATTTGTGGTTAATCGAGCTGCCTGAGGACGGCCGTCGTTGTGATGGAGAATGACACCATTTCTGTTGACGAGAGCACTGCTGTCGGACCAAAGAGGTTTTCAAGCTGCCAAGTTATTGCAGTTGAACTTATTAGTGTTGGAGACATGTAGTATCAGGCAGATATCAGTAGCATTAGAAATTCGTGATAGTAGAAATTAGCAGCATTGGATATTGGCAGCATCAGAGATTAGGAGTATTAGAGATAAGGAGAATTAAGGATTAGCATTACGAACATTAGACATTATAGCAGCATTGAGAATTCGCAGTTTTAGAAATTATTAGTATTAGAGATTTTGAGTTTTAAAAATTAGCAACATTAAGGAATAGAAGCATTTGAGGTTTGCAGTCTTAGAAATTAACAGAATTACAATAGAAGTTGACGGTATCAGAGAAAAATTATTTTACAGATTAGCAGTGTTTGAGGCTAGTGGTGTTAGAGATGAGGAGTATAACAATAGCATTTTCTATAGAGAATGCTATTGTTAGAGATTAGCAGTCGTAGCTGCTAACAGTTCACAGTTCGTAACGGCCGATTCCCAAAACACTCCGCATTGCCCTCCACTTCATACCTTGACAGCCCCAATGCACTCCACTTCATACCTTGACGTAGCCCCAATGCACTCCTCTTCATACCTTGACACAGCCCCAATGCACTCCACTTCATACCTTGACACAGCCCCAATGCACTCCACATCATACCTTGACACAGCTCCAATGCACTCCACTTCATACCTTGACACAGCTCCAATGTACTCCACTTCATACCTTGACACAGCCCCCGAACGAGAGGCTGCAACAAGTTGTTCTCAAGACCGAACCGCGGTCTGAAGCGTTAACGTTATAATTTGATTTAATCAAATTTAACTCGAGAACATGAAGAAGTAAAGTTCTAAAATGAACTTACTTGCGTCATGAAAAACATAGAGTGCGCAACATATGTCACCTAAGATACACTATAAAAATGAAAACAAACGTAGCCAACTACAGAAAGTCCCGCTATCATTTGCCGAATTTTCCTTTCAATAAAATAACTCACTTTACCAAAACATCAAATGATATTCTAACCATCCCATCCTCAGACACCCGTGACAGAGTTTACAACGATAGAAATCCTTTCCTATTTTGTCCAGGCCGTGGGTTGAGACGATCGCCAGCAACACTCACGACGCCCCCTCACCCTACCTTTAGCTGCAGTTTGCTACAGCGCAGCGTACAGCTCCTCCTCCTCCTGGGCTCACAGCTCTAAAGTAGCACTGCTTTCGTTTCCAAGTTGAACTCGAGTACGAGCCTTGAGTCCCTAAAGAACGTATTCTCTCCCTCTCTGCCGGCGAGAGTTATCACTTTATGGAGTCTGGACGCCGTCTTCACACCAACTTAGAGATGTTTACAAAAGACCTCGCTTGAGGTGCTCGCTTTATGGTTCCGCGCCGCTCCCTGGCGAGGCCTCCGTGCCGTGTTTGGCCGCAATTTGGTGCGCTGGAGCCCTGCAATTCTACCAGCGCTTTTGAAAACCGTTAGCATGATAGGGCATGTTGTGGAAATGGACATTAATTTTTATGGTTAATAAGGGATTTCTAAAAGTTTATTGAAGCATAAATTCCTCGGAAAGCACGATATTTGGCATTAGAGATAAGAATAGATAAAAAATTTCATCAAGAACGCAGAGAGAATGAAAGAAAGAAAGCGTGCAGAAGAAGAACTTTTTCTTATCACTGATGCTTCTACAAGTTGATATGAACTATGGAAATGATCAATATTTCACCCGTGAACAAGTCCCGCTAAAATAGATGAAATGTAAATTTTACGGTAGTATTTCATTCCCACTACAGTTCATAAAGCCATTTATCGCCTATGAAATGCATACCAAACCATTAAATTTGAAAGCCCCTCGTAAAAGTCGCATTTGGAATCAGTGACAAAGAATTGCGTGAAAACTTCCACGGAACATAAATCGCGCGCAGCAAAATCGAGGTCGCCTCAAAGAATTCCTCGTCCTCCCCCGCCCCGAGTGATGGATGGGCAATCAACAAATCCCCGCAGCTCCTCACGAACCAAATCTAAATATTTCTGTCAGAAAGCGCTGGTATTTCAAATGGAGCGCACTCACGTCAATCTTCGAACAAGGTTGTATCTCTGAGAAAATACAGGAAGTACTTTCCACTACAGATTTGAGTTCAGGCGATTTTTTACGAATGAACGTAAAGCCAGATATTCTGCGAGAAGTGGGAAGCTGAGAATTCTTTCCGCACTCAGGATTTCCACAAAATATTTTGAAGGAATTCTTCCCCTTTTAGCGTGAAAATTCATTCATTCATTACCCATGAAGTTTTTTTCAAGAGCAATGTCATGAGAACAAACCGTTTAAAGGGCAAGTATATAGTTCATCCCGAAAATGACCTTCTTCTCCTGATTACACCATATAACATTGACGGATGGAACTTCGGCGTCTTATTTACATCACTGTGTCAATGCCAATACAGTAAACAGGGGAACAGAGGTATCAAAGTGAAAGGCACTGTGTAATTTTGTACTCTAACTGCAATAAACTTTGCAACGAAAATATCACATCTGTATTCCATGCTCACCGGACCAGTCTGTTCTAGTTTCACATAGGCCCTCAGCGTAACAGAACTTACCTGCCGCTTGTGTACATCGTGTACCAGTTGAAACTAACCAAAATACGACCGTATCTAGTATTAATTTAATGCCGTCTAAAAATAAAGCTTCCAACAAAGCAGATTTATCTAAACTATGGAGGTTTGAGGGACGAGGAAGAGCCAAACTTAAAACCCGGGAATTTACTACATTCATAACATGAACATTTGAAAACATGAATCTCTTTGCTACAAAAAAAAGGAGTGCAAATTCCATACGAGCTTATGCTTCTATGTTTATACTAACGAAGCTAAAAATACATACGTTGAAATTCTTCGCACGGAAAATTACCCTATAGTTCGAAATAACACACTCTTTCTTTAATATTAAAAATATTGCCGGCAACCGTACAAAAATTGAAAATTGAATCTGCACTGCCATTTTCCAGCATCGTATTCTTTTGATCGCAATGCCCAGAGTTGGCACTCAAGCATGCAAAACAGTTCGAGAGTGAGCGTTAAAAGCTGCCGGCGCAACTCAAATGGCACGGCCGCTCTCATGGAAAATTGGGCCGGGAGTGCAGTTGGGTTCACAGAGATCAACTAGCGATAGCCAGATCTACTCAAGTTCATCTCCCGGAAATCCTTTGGCAAAGTCAGGCTCTTGAGATCGTGCTGTTGAAATAGAGTTCGAACCATACAATGACAATGATTTTACATTCAAACCTCATGAAACGAGGATTATTCTCTAAGTGATAACTTACATTTCAAAAAGAATTGCAGTTACTATATGATTTGGTAATTGCGGTTATTGTGTTAATTTGAGGAAAGAGTTAAAAAAATTATCAAGAGTTGATTAAATCTACTCCATTTGCTTACAAAATTAATTCAATTTTGAACAGAGCTTTAAAAAAGTGTGGATGTGCCGCGGCGTGGTGAGCGTGGTGCACATTCTGGCCCTACGTATGGTCTGAACACCGAGTTACGGCACAATAACTTTCTCTAATTCAATCACGAGAGCGTATAATTCGTGGTAAAAGGACGCAAAATTCAAACTGCAGTCATGCTCGTCGGTATTTCATTCCGAGGGTTTCGGTTTTTGCGAACATGCGGCCGAACTTCCGAAGCCTTGGAGCATAAAGTTCTGAAGTTACGGCTTAAAGCACTTAGTGCAGGATCAATGTAGTCTCGCTTCTATCATAAAATAATTTGATAAAGTATTCATTAGATATAATCCCTTTGTAGAATTGTCTTAGGAAATACCACACATTCGAATAGACATATCAGACAGATATTGCAACGAAAAAGTAATGTAGAAGCACCCTCACCTTTCAAATTACGCTGTGGGTCTAGGACTTGTCATAAGCCTAAGTAAAAAATGTGCTGTTATAAATTCTTGTTTGATGCTTAAAGTTGCAGATTTTTCACTCTTTAAGTAATCTAGCGATATTCTAGCTGCCAAAAAGTTGAACTTGTTTAAAATTACTTCACTGGAGGAGTCTGAACGTAAAATTGGATCACTGAATACGCAGGCTCTACTAGTACCGCCCTGGATGATCGTGCGGCGGCGCCTGCTGGCAGAGGTATCCATACTAACTGACCTCTTGCAACTCCCCCTCATTCCGCTATTCGCACTCATGCACAAAAGTGTGATCTTCCGGTGCGCTTGGACGATTTTACCGTAATTGCCTCGCTGTCAGGTTCTATAGAGCTCTGAATTTTAGAATTCTTGTTCATTTTACGAGATAAACCTGTTATGAACGATACTTGGTCCACATTTGCCTTGCAGTTGGCTTAACTTATCATTGACTATAAACTAAATGTTGCATTCCAATGTTTACGTCCTTTTTCATTTCTATTTCAGGTGTTGATAAGGGCCTATGTGGTCGAAATGCTCATTTTTAATGCTTTGCATCTCCTCATCGTTGTTATTATTTTCTTAGTAAACAATGATAAGTTTAAAAGTGGCCTTCCTTGTTTTTTCTAAATGAAAATGCAACTAGCCAAACATTGACCTAATAAAATTTAACTTCCAAATAAAAAATATCAATATCTTAAATAACAATGAAGATGTTCGAAAGTCAGAGACAAAAAAATCCTTAGTTTTGCTTTACTGCATTCCGGCCACCGCGTCTACCATTTTAGTTTCTCTCGTAATTTGATAACAAACTTCTCGCTGTTCCATTGAAGAAATGAAGATAAAAAATCACTCGCGTGATGAACCATGATTGAAATTTGACGCTGACTGATTGATTTCTGGCTACATTCAGCACTGTGGAACTAGGGATTTTTCTTAAAATAGATTACTTTTGAGTACATTATTTAAGATTTGTCTACCCCATTCCAATAAAATTGAATCTGCACTGCCTTTGTCTAATATCGTATTCTTTCGATCCTATTTTGTATCTTGTTTTATTATTGAAGTATTTTTGATCCTTTTTGATCCAACACCGAATTGAAAAATTTATATACCATTGCAACTTGAGAAAATAACACATACGTCAAAAGATTATTCCAAGGTTATATTCTGTTTCCACTTATTGTTTAAATTTTATGAATCATTTAACAACATTTCAGTTTAAAGCCAACAAAGTTGATAGTGAAATAATGATTGCCATGAACCAGCTGTGAATAGGGCAAAAGTCCGATCCGAACTAACGCAAAATTTAAATGAACAAGTCTGCGGGGGAAATGGATGTTGCCATCGTTGACGACGCAATTATTCAACCTCCAGAGTCCGGCTCTGGGCTCCACGGAGGCCTGATTGGCGCTCGTCTCTCATCCCTCATCTGCGCTAGCGGTTGGCTGCGCCATCAAGCACCGCTATTGAGGCCTTCTTTTGCAACAATTTCAAGGAAGAACTTCACAAGCTTGTTGCTCTCGCAGTGTTAAATTGATAACCTCATTATTAGTTTAGATCACTAGCGCTTGGAATTTCTAATGAACTCGAAAACAATTATGGAAGTGTAGGTCAAGGGAAAGCTGCTTAATCGAAAGTCAGTTCCGTTGACTTTCACTCACCCAAAACTTCAAGTAGATCACTCTCAAGTCTTCAAAAATGAAGTGGGGTTTGTCGATAAACCGTTAAAGATGATTCTCGTAACAGAAAAGCAGTTTGTTTTCAAATCGCACACTATGAAAACACACAAAAATGGCCGAGTTAGACTATACATTCGGAGTGATTGCGTTTTTTGAAATGCTTTGAACCGAAAAAATATAGGCTTCTTGATTTCTACTCCCACAAGGGTGATTTTATTATAGAATATCTATGAGACGTAAGAAAGATTGATTATAGTTTACCATTTCATTTATAAAATAAGAAAAGTAAAATTAACAAAAAAACATATTTTACGTAACAAACAACTTATTTCTTCTTCCCCTCGACCACCAATCTTTAAATAAAAGTATGCCTTGCAAACCGAACGTCACCAGCGCAAATTGAACGGAAGACCGATAAGAATCATGGCAACATGATTGTTGTCCGTCATAAAAATTAGCCGGTCAGGGTTTTTATTGGACAACAATGATCTGTTCGCCATAAAGACGCCTGCAAATGACACACGCTCCACAGCAGCACTGGAGAGGTGGCTGTGTTGAGCTTAAAGAACAAGTCCACACAGGCTTGCTCACCTAAAAGGGCAACATCAGATCAGCAAGTCCTTGAAGTCGGTGTCCAAGTAGATTGTGACCAGATTCTGGTGCCGGTCCTCGAGTGTGGCTCTGCCAGCTGGTTTTAGATTTGACGTCACCAGCATGAAGAAGCGCACCAAGGGATTGAGGCAGTGGCAGCTTTCGTGAATGACTTACTTGAATCGTCTTTTTACCTGCGTTCGGAATTCTCTTTCACCGCTGTTTGCTTAGGTAAATTATTTTCATTATTCAATAAAGAAATTCCGTATGATTTATCAATAAGCAATGATTGCCCATATGTCGAATATCCATAACACAATTTTGAACTTAATCCCGGATTTTATTTTGAGTAATTAAAGTGACAGATGGCGTTAAATCATAGTTTGAAAAACTGCGTGCTCATCTGCTGATATAAGGAATATTTATTAACGATGCCCTTTTATGGAATGAATTCGACTAGAAAAGCTTACAAGATCAACAGGCATGAATTTCTCGCTCAAAACACCATAAAATTCGTTCGCCAAAACATACGTCGACTTTGTTGAAGTTGGTATTAGATGTATGGTTTTATGATTCGAGCAAGAGGTCATCGCTTAGGATATTTCTCGATGACGGCCTTTGCGAAACAAAACTGAGGCAATAATCAGGGAACCTTAGGCGTGACTTTGGCACATAGGCAGGACTTCACGCGTGAAAGCCTTATAATTGGACGAATTTGATCCTCAGACGGGGCAAATGAAACCTTTGGATCGGGGTAGTTAGCGAATATAAAATGCATTTACGCGTGGGCATGGCCATTAGCAAAGTAGAGAATTCTTTGTGTTGCATCGGGAGTCCGAGACGGAAAAGATGTGAGAACGGGTGGCCAAGCCGGTCTTCCAGCCCGCTTTGGAGGCCAAATTTTAAACTGAACTCATCAGCGCAACTCTGGCAACATTTTTGGACTCAGCACACCACGAAATGCAAGCAAATTTAGATTCAACCTACCAACGCAATGAGAACTTTTTGGATTGCTGCAGGATTATTCTTCCGAACCACGAAGCAATTCACGATGGACAGCAAACTCCCAATAAATAAAAAATATCAAACTTCCGAGAAAAGCCGAGCGATCAACGTAAAGATAAGATAAGATAAGCTCATTTTCTAACAGGAAGGAGAGACTGGAAGAACGCATGAAGAGTGGTTGTGTCTCCGTTTATACATAAGTGTAATTGCTGCCCACAGTACCGTGTTGGACTTACTACACTCCAAAAATTTATAAGACATAGTCAACATTCAGGTATTTCGCACAGAACCGCAGAACATTCGCTTCTCCATCTTATTCAGCAATTCGTAATCAGTCTAATAGTTCCCGCCATAGTTTTAGTTATTCCAGTTTTTCAAATCTCTTAACCGGACAAAATGAACACGACCATCGAATTTTTGAGTTCCTTCACATATTCACTGAAAAGCAACAATTGAACAACGATCAGAGCTCAGTTCAATTGCAAATCGCTAAAACTCCCTAATATAGCTGCGTGTGTGCGTGCGTGTGTGTGTGCGTAAGTATGTATGTGTGGGTGTAAGTAAGCATGTAAGGGGCGGGGATGAAAAACTGCGTAGAGTGTGAAAGAAAGAATGACTGAGCTTAGGAATTAGGTTTTTAAAGACAATATCTGAGTATTCTCAATATTAATTGTCGCTTTTAGAGATTCATATTTTAACTGGGACTTTTGTGATCGTTTTTAGCACTGATGATGGAAGCTCAGCATTCCGAAGCGTATGCAAAAAAACAATTAAAGATTTCTCCAACTCCGTTGGTTCTTCTTGTTATTTTGAAAACAAGGTTTCCCAGAAACCGACCTATTAGTACTGAATTAAATTAACGGAATTGATGTAAGTCAAAAATATGATGGAAACGAATTGTTTAATGAAATTCGAAATTATTCGAACAAATAAACTAAAAATGACTGATAAACCTGGAGTACCACGTAGCATTTCACTCATAGCTTTCAGTTATCTCCAGTGCCATCGATATATTTTTTAGAAATCGTGCAAGTTAGCGTGCCCTCTGTACTATCTTTTAAGCTACTTAAGAAAATCACAAGAAAATTATATAAATGTAAGATCCAAAGTCAGTCAGCCGTTTCGCCGTTTTTCCTTACGAACGGCATCAGTGATTTAGACTCCTACCGATAGAATCGATAAGCGTCAGAAATAAATCAGCAGGAGAGAGGCAGTCAGTTTCGCTTCGTCTGGCAGTTTTTCAAATTCGACCATAAAATGCAATTGGACTACTGCAAAATTATCACAAGAAATGGCCCAATTTTACGAATGTTATTCGTTGAATTAGATTCATTTTTATGAACAGCAATATAGAA
Organism: Orchestia grillus; assembly: GCA_014899125.1. Taxonomy (NCBI): domain Eukaryota; kingdom Metazoa; phylum Arthropoda; class Malacostraca; order Amphipoda; family Talitridae; genus Orchestia; species Orchestia grillus. The sequence goes on from VOMN01087183.1 coordinate 11,377, forward strand.
TGAAAATAACACAAAGAGCACCGTTCTAATTTCCATTTTTGAATCGAAGGATAAGTTAAGGAATTATAGTTTCAACAGCGTTTCAATAAATTTCTTTTGACGCTTAAAAAGTACTATCTAATACTATCCGACCAAATTTTTTGCAGTGTATCAGTCACAAGACTAGAACTCGTTCAAGCAAAAACTGCCTCCTGAAATAAGATATAGCTGTTGAAAACTGCCAATCTATAACATTTCCATCTTCATATATCTATCCATCCAGTACTGCCACGAAGCTCGTATATACTTGTATATACCTGCGGCTCACCCACAACAGCATGAATGTGAACAGCTACCACCGTTATCAAGAAAATGTGCTAGCGTAACGAATCAGTAAGCTTGAATAATGATTAGTCCAAACTCCGCGACACATTTAGCAACAATGTGTTTTACCGAGTACCATCGTGTTGTATCGTACCAAATTATAGCATCTTTGTAACGACTACCATCCTCAACTTTTCCAAGCCCTCAGTAGAGCATCAGAGCTCAAATTATAAAAGTGTTACCTTAGAATTAGAGAATACTAAGCCAAGGGCTAATGGTCACAACGAAGCAGTGCAAATCGAAAGGACTACATTTGTCACACTGAGGTCAAATAAATGCAGATTGTTATGCCTAATTCTAGGTAGGATTGACTTCTGCAGCGACGAGACTGTCTTTCGATGATGCAATTCGATTTTCATTCGTTTTTTGTGGCAGGGAATTTATTTGTGCTCGGGGAAGATAAATCAGGTTTCCAATACGCGAATCTCATCAATTGACATTCTACAGTGTTGGGTTACCAACATACCCGAAAAATAACTAATTCGTACTTTTAGCGAAGATAACGAAATTTCAGTATAACGGAAATTTTTCTCAAGCGTGTTATAGGTGATGGTATAAAATTATGTACAGGAATTGCTGTAGCTCCCAATGGTGGAGCCCAAACAAATCATAATTATTGTGGCTGCCGAATTATGTTAGAGCTGACGTGAAAAACATGAGGAACGTAGGCAGGATGCGTGGGGGAATTGGAAAAATTGTCATAAAGGTTCCTCTAAAGTTCCGCAGTCCAAAACTACTCCTAATTGTTTATTTAAGGATCATGAGTTTATGTCTCTGATATAGAAACTTATCATTATGTTCATAGGGTGAATCATGTCTATCATTAAAGTATGTAAAACTCATTATTAAATTTGTTTTCCAATTGTCTTTTGAGTTATATGGCTTACAAGTATCAAGATGCACTTCGAAATTATAAAATGCTACATGCTAGGATCAAGCTACATAGCTATGCAGCTGTCAGAGTAGAGTTACGTCTGCACTACCAAACTCTCCGATAATCACGAATACGAGTACACCAAAACCAAAACAATATACAAACGTCTCTGAATCGTATCTAGACTGTGCAATTGGCCTCCGGAAGTTGAAGAGTGCAGAATGTACACAAACAACACTGCTCCTGGAATACCTGTGTTGAGTGATGTATGCTAAAGTTGGATTATATTTTATGGCAGCTGTTAATCATGTTGGTGTTATTTTCACATAAGTAAGGACGTTTTTACCCGAGTTTGAAAAGTCTGAAGCCGTTGTTATGAACTTATCATATACCCTGTACTGCTGGACTGTT
>VOMN01087186.1:0-33517 GCA_014899125.1 Orchestia grillus
ATTGTGAGCCGTCAATCAAATTTTGGACCGATTATTTCATAATTTAGCATCTTAAACCTTTTCTTCAATTTAATTCTTGGCAAAACTTGGTACAAATTGATTGAATTTTGGATGGAAAGAAATCTGATAGACTGACGTGCTGATTGAAAGTTTGAAAATTCATATTCTACTCTGTCAATAGTTTTATTCATTTAACAATTAGCAGTCTGTAAATTTTGCCAATGCCGTGTTCTGAAGAGCAATTTTCCTCAATATCATCGCTTTTTCATTTTCTCTTTGACCATTGCATTGAGTTGTGCTCAAGTCAGAGTGTTTACGCTCTGCAAACTTTCGATCTGCATCGCAGTTACTTTAAATACTGGGAAGAAAAAGAACGGTGGCACAGTGAAGGTGCGCGTTAGAGCTGCGTAGGGCTGCCGGTCCCGGTGTCTTCATAAATCTAAAATGATAGGAAGAATGCAGTGCGTTACTCACCACTCTTCAAGAAATGGAGTATTAAACAAAATATAGTTCATGAATGAAAGCAATAATGATCTATTTTATGGTGACGAACCGTGTTTTCGACAGTATTGTCGGGGTTATAGTCAATCAAAATTTATGTACGCAAAATTCTACATTCTCAATAACTGGTGTTTAAATTGGTGAGTGTGTTCAAGGATAATGGACATTGTGTAAGGTTCAGTAAGTTATATAATCATAGTTAGTACTTATTTGATTTTTCGAGGATTTCTGGGGATATCAACTGTATAACTTTGAAAGGATTTATTTCCAGATTAATAGAATGTTATTTTTCACGTGCTCATGGAAACTGACTCCGTAGATTTCCATAGGTTTTTACCGGAAAAAATATTTCATTTACGAGCCCTCTCAGGGGGTCATAGAATAGGCCATAGGCATTTGTGAGGTTAGGTGCATCGATCCTATGCTGTGGGGAATGGCGTCTCTATCAAGGCAATGTAAGGTTACCCTAGCTATCGCTAGGTCGGGACTTATAGCTTTCGTGCTTACTTTGCTTATTTCCATTTTCATCGCTGATTATTGTTTATCGTTTTTCCTCTTCTTCTTAACTTGTTTCTATAGGCAGGGAATCTTGTGTAGAAACACATTGATGCATAGATTTCACGTTTTCTAAAGTCTATACTATACCGCCCCTTGCTTTGGCTCTCTTGAAATCGCCTTGGGTGTGACTAAACAGCATTAAACTAACTAATAAATGAATAAACACCATTTACGGAGAAGCTCCATGGGTACCATTTTTTGCTGAACAGTTCGTTATCGGGATGCGTGGATGCACGCGTACCAATGCGTCTTCAATCAGTGACAGCGAAAACTAATTCTCAGGAGCACCACCTGAGGCGACTAGATAGTATTTTGTCACGTAGCCTATCTGCTCACAGCTGCATGAGCAGCTGTGAGAACAGTGAGCCTGAAGTCAATTTACGTGTGGTAGCAATCAGAGAGCAATTTTTCCTCTGCCTTTTACGGTGGCTCTAGGGCGTCTGTAAACTTGTTAGACAAATATTGTGAGGCGCAAGTGGCTAAAATTCAATTTGTATGCCATTCAACTGGCATCAGACTAGGCTTAGCAGGTAGGTAGATATTTGAGAACAAGCTTCGTTGCGGTTGATTTCAGTTTGTTCTGTAGATTGCCCGTTCGAAAAACTAGACGAATACCATGGGCAGAAAACTGTTACCACCAGGGGGGACATTATTAGGTTACCTCAGCTACAACTAGGCCTTCGGTGCTTCCATCTTTTGTGCATTGCTAAGAAATTGAGTTCCAATTTTCCGGCTGCCAATATTTTACTTTCGGAAACAGATGCTTCTTATTGGCTAATCATTGATCGAAAAATGTACACAAAGAGCTAATCTCATAGGGCTTAAATCTAACGATAATAGAATGGATTGAGTCATAATGTCTAATTGTAGGAGGACTTTGTGATCTGAATTTCTAATTCAGTAGGTTTTCTATTTTAATATGGTTCAGTATAGTCGCTCCTCTATCTTCAGATTGGTATATGAAATTAATTATGGTACCAAGAAAATGCATTGAGATTTTGACTCGTTTATGTGAGGTTACGATTGGAATCCACAATAAAAGCTTTACACTCGCGTGCAAATCCAAAAATCAAATTTCTCTAGGCAGGTTGAGTCTGAATGTTCTCACAGGCTGTAAATTTCACCCTGTAACAAGAATCTATTGTATCCTTAAAGATACGTAAGCCGTAGCGTGCCATTACACTTCCCTCGCCAAATCTGCAGATTTCTCATGGCCAACCAGCATGACTAGAAATTGAAGGCGGTCGCAAAACTTTCCACATGGCAGTGAGTCAAAATACTTTCACGCATCTCCTACCTTGCCCCGTGGGAATCCGGCACCTGCTTTAGAAGACGAGGTATTTAAGGACGGCGATATGCGTGGGGGCTCGGTTGAGAATTGGACGTCCCAGAATGACTGTATCAGTCAAGCCCTTGATGCTCAGCGCCGCCCTTGTGGTGGTCGGCTACAGCTTGGCTGTGAACGGTGAGTAACTTCTCTTCTGGCTGCACTCACAGCGGATTCTACAGGTCCATTACCAGGGGTTGTGTGAATTTAAGTTTCTGGTGACCTGCGCGGCGGGAAGCTTGCCTGTAGTTTACATTCTCGGCCGCTAAATAACAGACAACCTGATGAAACCCCTGTAGTTTGTGGCGGAATATTTTTAGGGGAAATAAAGAGAAGGGCCTATCAACTTTAATGGAGGGGGATCAGGGAACAGTTATTTCTGCCAACTACGATGGGTGAATACTCCCTTATGCGGTTGTCATAGCTCATAGCTAGACTAGCTTTTCAGCAGTATTGTCGTAGATTTTTTTTACGGAAAAATCCAGTGATCAATGCATTATGAAACCTGAGTCTTGTGAAGTTATCTAAAGCGTATCTATTTTTTATTTGTTTTTGGCATTATACGATTCATAATTGTGTGTAACACAAGGAAGTTTGAAGGTCACTATGTAATAAGAAAGGTACAGTATTACGAATTTATAATCTAAGTGCTTATGCGAATATTTCAAAGTTTAATTCCTCGCCTGAGAGGATGGTTACGACTTAGTCAGAAATGGGAGTTTTCCAATAGTATCGTCAACAATTTAGCTTTTTTCTTTTGACCATTAAGATCTGCATCATAAATATTGATTTCTGTGAATAATTAGATCAACATGTTCACTTGGCATCTTATTTTTAAACAGTAACAAGTTACGCGAGGAGGCCTGTGAGCTATTTTTACTGTTCAGGGTCCATTTATCTAATGATATAAGGTTAGGTTCGACGTTTTCGCATCGAGGTTATAGAGGCGCTGCGGCAGCTACGGCGGAGACAATTAGGTAGCAAAATTAAAGTTGGGAGGAACACTCATTCTTCTGCAGGCGATTGCTACTGTCTCATCAATTGTCCTGGAAACCTAATAGCTAGCTTTTTATCAAATTACAGTTCAATAAAGATTATTATTGTTATCATTTTGGCCCCCGAGTAGTGCATCTCCTGAATCTAGTTTATTATGATATTTCTCACTTGATTGAAATACGGTGTCCTATGTAAATTACTTGGGGTAATGAATGTTTTAAAAATTGCTCGCTTAGCTCGAAAGCCATCCTCACCCGACATATCAAATGTACTGAAAAGTGCGACATTTCTGGTACAAAGGAACTGAAAATGGATTCCCCTAGCCATTGCTACCGATTTAATGAAGCGCTGCTGTGCCTTGCGTGCACGATAAATCCTTGATGTGTAGGGACCAAGACCTGGTATTTCTTCTGTATGACATTCTGTGGAAGCATGAAAGTTTATGAAACTGGTTAGGGAGATCTACGCGCTCTTGTCTCCCTCTTCTTTCTTAACTTGCTGTTTCTGTGGGCAGTAGATCTTGTGCGGGAATATACCTTGTACATAGATTCAACGTTTTTTAAAGTCCATGCTAAATGGTTCCTTCTTTTCGATCGCTTGAGATAGCATTTCATGTCGCTAGGGAGTTTTAAACTAAAAAATAATAATAATTTGGGGATAAACGTGAGCTTCTTTTCGAATGCCAATACCATCGAGACACGCATGCTGACATTCAACATGATGAGATCTCGGAAGCGAGACAACTTAGAACTCTTTTTATGTTACACTCCTCTTCGGTAGGGGACACCCTCGAGCTCGTGTGTGACGAAAAAATATCCCGGCTTATTTCTGATGCATTTTATGAGCCCTAACGTAAGCTCAATCCTCCGTCTCCTTAACAGGGCACTGCGTGGAGCGCTCATTCGGCTACGACAGCTTCGTGTGTGTGTGCAATGCGACGTGCTGTGAAGAGCCTGGCGTCATCCTTGCGCCAGAAGCAGGCACATACTCTCAGTACTCCTCCGCCAGAGCCATGTACAGGCTCGAGCCCTTCTATGGGATCGTCGAAGATGCCGCTGGTGAATATTTTGGCATTTTTCAGCTCACTGACGGTAATCTATTACTGGCTTTTTACGTAACGTGACCAAGGATTTCGGTAGCGCGAGCGATGAGGTTCACTATGTGTCCACTTTTTGAATGGAGCTCTATGGCGCAATGGTAACGCGCTCCCCTCACGCTGGGAAGAGAGGGTTCGATTCCCAGCTCAGCAGAAGAATTTCCGCGGAACCACGTAGTGCTTCACTTTGAGAAGGAAGCTTTAGCCTCGCATTCCTCAGATCAGTCACGAATATGTAGTTTGAGGCATTTAAACCCAAAAATGTTAACTGGGTTACAAAGTTTCTTTCATCTGTAATATGGATTGATGAAGCTTTAGGACATGCAAATCAAATTGGCTGAGCCAATACAAACGGCTTAGGAGCTTCCTCATAACATCAAAGGGTCAAGCAACGATCAAATGAGTTTATTTAGCTCATGAGCCGCACTTCCACAAAATATTGGCGGAAATCAAATTTTCCCGATACGCTGACTCGAGCATGTTTTATATCAGATGCATCATACGTTTTAAAAATTGGATGTAGTCCATCTGCCTACCATTTACAAAACGCATTCTTCGTATTTGAGAGGAACATTAAATATTAAAATTAAATTCTCTTAGCTGGCATTCAATGAACGGAAAAACTTTCAACTGGCACTCAAAAATTCGTATAAAAAAAGTATTAGATTTATGATTCTCAGATCATCATTATTCACGAATATGAAAAGAGTAACTTTCATTTTACAATGGATTTTGTCTAACATTTTCGGATACCTAGTATGTTAATTCACTAACCTCATGTGCAAATCTATTAGCGTGCTTATTATTTTATCTGGACATTTATGAATAAAAGTGCTCGCTGGCGTGTGCAGGAGATGCTCCCGTGTCTGTCGCTGTCGACACGACGATCACGTATCAAGCCATCCTTGGTTTCGGAGGCGCCTTTACGGACTCGGTCGGAATCAACATCAACAACTTGTCCCCCGAAGTGCAGCAGTGGCTACTCAGGTGACTGGTATTATTTCTGTGTGTGTGCTGCTAGAGTTTTTGGGCACCTAGTCTACCTTGTGTTTCTCTCTATGGAATATCCCCAACTTTTCACTACGCGAATCGTGCAAGGTAAATTTAAATAGAATATGTGGACTTTCTCATACTGAATTGCGTAAGAAAGGTATATTTGTGTCGAAATTAACCGCAAAGTTTTGTCGCTAACGTTCCCGTGCTTCCTCCTTCGCAGAGAAATATGATTTAAAATTTTAATTCAAATTAAAATTTTGTGCTCTCGAAATTTAGGCTTGCTTCTGCCTGATTTAGACTTAAAGGAAGTGATCTTTTAGTTTGTACAATATTTTAGTTACGCTTTAGTAACCAAAGAGAATATACGTTGCATCACTTTTGTCAACTGAAAGAGTTGAATCTTCTCAGCTTGATTTGCACGAAGTATTATTTCCGTACATTTCCATGTAGTATCTTGAAACGAGTTTCGACACCACCCAGGTCCTATTGGGCCCCAGAGGGAGCCGAGTACTCCATTGGCCGCATCCCCATCGGAGGGTGCGACATGTCAACCCGGCCTTACACCCTCGATGATGTCGAGGGAGACGTAGAGCTGGTCCACTGGTCCCTAGCGCCTGAGGATTACAACTACAAAGTAAGTTTGAACTTTCGTTGTGACTTCGGAGATGACAGATGATCTTCGCTGTGTGCGTACATTTGTGAATGAATTTGTTCGCTATTTAATGTATGCGAAAAGGAGTCTTCCACGACGGTTTCGGATGAGGTGCGTCTATACTCTTTAGCAAGGAAATATATACCATATACAAAAATCTGTACGACTGTTCTAGCTGGAAATTACCTTAGTTGGATTAGACAATTAGTTGATCTTGCGAGAAATAATTTATACTAAAAAGCAGTCATTAAATCCCGAGCGTTCGGAACTCACCTTAGTTTAATTTTTTGTACATTTATTCGAGTATGAGAAGAGCAAAGTTTTTTCCGGTATGCTAAGTGGGAAGCCTTTTCTACCTACTCTGAAGCTGAGCGTCTGACTTGCAAAAACGGGTGCGCAGAATTAGAATCGTTCAGTCCGCCAAAGTTTTAAGCGTCTTACTAATACTGAAACATTAATTTCAGATTCCGTACGTGAAGGAAGCCATGGCCCTGAGCGAACAGGAGGTCCTCATCTTTGGTTCTCCCTGGACTCCCCCCATCTGGATGAAGAGCAACCACATGTTCAACGGAACGGGTCACCTACTGCGCGAATACTACCAACCCTACGCCAACTATATCGTCAAGTATTGGAACTAGGGTTCTGTTTTTAAATTGCCATGAAAGAACTCGTCAGAAAATTAGTGTGCAAGTGTATTCAAGCTGAATGGATCTTTTATTCGTACTTAATTGTAAGACTCCAATACTATTGCACGTGGTAACTTTTTAAATGAGTAATTTATCAATAAAATAGATGGCCATTGCATATAGCAGCGAGATGATTGACGAGGCACAGCTGTTTTGACTCGTGCGATTGTGTACGGAAAATAAAAGCTCAAGTGTTAGGTGCAGCTCCTAATCTCTACATTTCTGTTTAAATAATCAACACAATTATAAAAATTAATTTTATAGAACCTAGAGTGTACCATATGATCGTATAGTTTTTTTGCATTTCCCGCACTGGCGGAGCACTACTCTTAAATTTTGTAGTCTATAGGACACCTATGCTTGTGCATGCTTTGCGATACTTCAGTATACTTTCATTTCGGGACACCCATACATAACCTCCAGGACACCCATGCGTAAACTTCAGGGAGTTGTAGCTGGGATGCATAGTACGTTGGCCTCGACAGAGCCTTATACTTCTTCCAACAGATGGGTAGCTGCTTACGAGTCGGAAGGGGTTCCAATCTGGGGCCTCACCCCCCAGAACGAACCTCTAGATCAAGAAGAGGTGAGGATTTCCAGGAATTTAATTCAAAATTTAGATTGGTCCATGTTTCGAAAAGTAGTCCCATTAATATTTCTGCGGTGGTTCTGTTTTCAAAGAAATTTGGTAAATACACCGAAATTAACCTGTAGGTTGCGAAAACATTTGTTTTTGTAATGAAATTTTCAGAATTTCTTGGTAGACAACGTGAGGATATACCATCACTATATCTTCCGAAATTTTCATTCGATGAATTCATGTTTAGAAAACTCGACAAATACACCAGCTATAATCGGTCTATTATGGAAAGCGTATCAGTTTTTTAAAAGTTTTAATATGAATTATGGAAGGTTATTAAAACTGAGCATTTTATGTATTCTTATATTACGTTTAAAAATAGTGCTTGTATGGAAAGTCTAGGTAAGACATTTGGCAAATCACTATTAGTTACTCAATGGGGAAAAAAGTGAAAGTAAAATAATATTTCTTGATGATTTTCTCCAGAAAATTTAGTTCACTCATCACTTAGCATAATAACATTCAGCAATTTTTTCATTAGCGTCTCGGAGGCATGCATGTAACGTATATAAAACGTATTTTTCATAATATTTGTACGCGTAAAACGTAGAACACAAAACCTGAGATTTAAAGGGCGAAAATCCTCTTGCATTCATCAGTGTAGTATATGCCGCTAGAAGAGTGCAGATCTATCCTATGTGTTAATGACTGTAAAACGTTGGTCTCTCTTGAGGTTGGTTTCTCACCCTACAGTGTTCCGAAAAATTACATACCCACTCAAATGTATAAACAAATTAGATTTTTTTCACTTAATTTTTTCAGGTATTAAATAGAGTAAAATTACACGCATTATTTCAGCAGAGGCGTATGTGGAAATTCGTCAACATAAAATAAATTCTATTGTTTTTCATTAGTACTTTATGAACAGTATTTCGCATTATTCTCTGAATAATTTTCCATATAAAATACATTAGTTATATTCTTGACAAAATATGAATATAACTACGATAGCAACCACATTCTATACCAAAGTCCACTTATGTGTAATATTTTTCATAAATTCATATATGTGATGTCAAAAGAAATCGTTTGTTATATGCGCCCCTTCAATAAACATAGGCTAACCCTCCTGGGGCATGCGGTTACCTGGTTAGTCTATCATAGTGGTGACCCCAAGAGGTCACAGCTAGGTTACTCAGCGATAGCGAGACCTTCGAAACTTCTATCTTTCATGTCCACTTTGCTTCTTTCAATTTCCATGCTTTCCTCACTCTTTTTTTTCCTCTTCATTCTTAGCTTGCTGTTTCTATGCTCAGAGGATCCTGTAAGGAAACACACCTTGTGCATAGATTCCCTGTTCTCTAGATTCCAAACTAAATGGTTGCTTCAATTTGCTCTCTTTGAATCACGTTTCATTTGAAGAGGGAGCTTTAAACTAACTAGTAATCTTATCGAATCTGGCGTTAGGATTGGGGAAACAATGGCTGCGTCTGGCACCCAGAAGATATGAGGGACTGGATCCGGGACTTCTTGGGACCGAGCCTTGAAGCTGCTGGGTACGGCCGCCTCGCCATCATGGCCGATGACTTCAACCGCTACACGCTGCCTTACTACGTCGAGCCGGTGAGGTCACTCTACATATAACGACTACGACTTTTCTTAGCGCGAGAAACTACGAAATAACCAAATACTTTTGAAACTCTTATACAACGTCTACCTGACTTGGAAACTGGAAGTGACATTATCTAAGCATAAATTAACTGCCACTTAAAATGAATAAAAAGCCCAATAATTAAAGACTTCTTTTCCCAGTTATTTGACTCGAAGTAAATTTAAAATGAGCTAACTTTACTTTTTTTTCAGATAATTGCAATCTTCATCGGTAATATTCCTACTAAAATATTTGTAACTGGAGGATTATGATTCATATGCCAGCTAATTGGGTCTTTGAAAAACCATGTCAAAGCACGTTTCTCACCCCGTTTTTAGAAAATTTCCAAACGTCTCGTTATATAATTTTGACCGTCCACGTCTCATTGTATGTATTTTTCCAGTGCTTCACGGATCCGGAGTGCTCCCAGTACGTGGACGGCGTGGCGGTTCACTGGTATGCGGATGACACGGAGCCTCCGGAGATCCTCCTCGAAACTCGAGCCCTCGACCCCTCCAAGTTCATTCTTTACTCCGAATCCTGCAACGGTGAGAGTACCATCACTTGGCGTCTGATATGGAGCGACACATTCGTAAACCACCTTCTTTCAACTCTTAAGTGAATGAAATGGGAATCTCGTGGCTGTTCTTGAAGGTTCAAAAATTGGTTTATTCAAGACAGATCTAAGTGGTCAGTAATTAGAATTAAGTTGCTTCATAAAATTTACTTAAATTTCAAGGAACTACAAAGTGATGCGCATTCGTAAATATATTAATGAGAATTAAGTTTATTTGAACTTTTTTCTCTCCGAGTAGTTCAGAAATAGAATTTAACAGGACTGATTCAATGTAGCACATGTAAAATACACGGGTCGTTGAAATACACGTTCTTCGAACAGAATTTTTAAAATATAATTGTGGTGACTCTTCTTCTTATCTCGGGAGAAGTCTCTCCAGTGCACAAGTCACTTAAAAACAATTAAATTTTGACTTGAAATACATTGTTGATTTACAAATTTACAAACGCTCGACAATTTGAGAAAAGTTCTGTTTGTCGAAAATTTTATGTTCGATGATGTTGAATTCAAGTACATGCTTCATTTTAGTGCTTGGTACTGTGTACAATAGACATGACAATGGACATGACACAAATCGAGTCATGTATACCACTGTCACCCCAATCCTCCCACTATCTGGAGAGTGTCATTGAAAAAAGAATACATCCGTTAGTTGCTGAGGTACACGGGCTTCAAAGTCGCCAAACTTTGAAGCCGTTTTCAGATGTTTTAAAAAGCGGCGCTCGGGACCGTATGTTCTGCGAGGCTCAATTACCACCACAGCTGTTGATAAAAACCTACAAATACTGCTTAATATAAGAACTGTGTTGAGAAGAAATTCCAGTATTGATAAAAGCAGCTCAGTTACGAGTTTTGTTGAAGGAGTAGATGTGGTGTAGGTGACCTCGTTACTCTTACCACATCTGCTTTGGAGCAGTGACGCTCCGTTCTCAAGTGAGGAGGACAGGGTTCGACTCTCGGCTACGCGTGCAGATTTTCGTAGACCCACGAAGTACTTTACTTCCCTTGAGAGAGCAAGCTGAAGTCCCACGCTCCTCGCATCACTGACGCACCAGGAATTAGGAGGCATTGACAACCCTATGCTTTACTTCACGTGTGTATGTTCAATTTAGTTTTCACACCTTCGGTATAGAGGACATGGCGTTTAAATTATGGACATCTACCGGCAGGACTTCGAGTGCCTTTCGAAGACGGAGTCATTCTCGGGGACTGGGCCCGCGGTGAACGCTATCTCTACAACATCCTTGAGGTGCGTTGACGTCGGCTCTGTGGCTCAATTGGTAGCGTGCTTGGCTCTTCCACAGGAAATGGTGGGTTTGATATCCCGGACGGAGAACTTCCCGGAAGAGAGGAAGGTTGAACAAGATATGCATGAAGAAGCGGCACACCAGTGGGGCCTGGAACGGAATGTCCGAGCCACATCCAAGTACTGCAGTTCCTATATTGCTGCTCAAAGACCTTTTAGTTCGGTTTGTCTCTTTGGCTGTGTGCTGCTGCTGCTTGAGGGGCGCAATTTGTAGTTTGAACACTTATTGACAAAACTGGGAAGAGCAAGAAGTCGCTTGTTTCTATGATCGATGGAGGTAGAGCATATTTTTCGTAGCTTGATGGCCAACTCCCATCAGGGAACATAAGATAGGCCACAGGCAATAGTGTTAGGTTTGTTAGATGTGTCTATCGTATGCTATGGGAAATGGCGTCCCCAGGTGGTCACTGTTAGGTTACCTCGGCTTTAAAAAGGCCTTCGAGACTTCTATCTTTTCCTTTCTTTTCTTCTATCGTCTGCATTATTTTCTTCTATCTTCTGTATTATTTTCTTTTATCTTCTACATTCTTCACATTTTCATATAAAGAAGCTTCGCTGATTACTCTTTTTCTTTTTTAGTTTTCCTTTTAACTTGCTGTTTCTGTGCGCTGTGAATCGCTGTGGGAACTCAGCTTAGCAGAAATTCCATGTTTTGTAAAGTCAGTACTAAATGATTCTTTTTTTTTCTCTCGTTATGTGAGATTTCATGTGTATAGGGAGCTTTAAACCTTCTAATAATCTAATATATATTTATCATATCCCATGAAATAATTTAGTTCTCTTTTACGAGCCTGTATGCCGCGTATTTTAGCGTAGCTATTGAGCAGCTGTGCCTGTACTGTTACTCGTACGAGTGTGACGTGGCTGCAGGTGGAGGACACTAAACAATTACGATAAAATGTATCATTGCTAGCATGTGTAAGCAGAATAAACCTCTCGTCAGTTCCCTCGCTCTTGAGATCTTATCACTAAGACGGAAGTGGAAGCTTGCTTATTATTCCAATGTGCCACCAGAGATCTGTAGCTCATCTGGGACGAAACGCTTGATCCTTAAACGGTAATTCAGACAGCATACTGACGTCGTTTTTCTTACTTAAATACAAAAATACCAGCAAAAGATTAAGGGATACTTAGGAACGGTTTTACCTAATTCTTTATTCTTTCACAAACGAAGAATCACTTGGCTCAAACTACATAATAAGCAAACAAAAACAAATAAGCCCTGCGACCCACAGAAAGAAATGAATGCGTAATAAAACTGCCTGGGACTGCAGAGACTATAATTATTTTGATGCAACGCCATCAACGTAACTGAGCCTCACTGTTATAATCGCCTTAGGTGGCTACAGTGGCAAAACACGGTAAATAACTTATTCTTCCACCAGGATATCAACTACTACTCGGTCGGCTGGGTGGACTGGAATCAGGCCTTGAACATGATCGGGGGCCCCCTGTTTTTAGGCAACGCTCTCGACTCCCCCATCATCGTCAATGAGGTGAGTGGTGCTACAGCTGGAGATCACATGATGCAGTACTTGAAGCAGTTATCGATGTTGCGTGTTGATTTTGGGTTGGATGTGGATATGGGGATTAAAAGACAAATTTTATTATTGGAAGTTTTGAATATGTTTTGAAATCGAGTATCACATGGAACTGTTTTGAACTTCGCGGTTAGATTTTTTTTTTTTAGCAATATGTGAATCATGTTTTCTGCAAGTATGTTACGGTACAGACTCATGATACATTGCTTAGATGCACCGCGACTAAACTACGGCCCTGGTGGCGACTACGCTGATTTGCACCCATTATTGATGTGAGGTCCAAAACCTAGCACGATAACCAACGTATCCCGAACATCACTGCTGAAATCGCTACTGCAGTGGCTGAGGTGGTAAAATCAGGAATATCATAAAGTAATAGTAATAATATGTCCGTCATTGACTGTAGTTATCCTTAACTTCTCTGACATAGCGTTGTTAGGCGTGGTGAGATTTAGAACCTTAACCAGTAAATGATCTCGTAAGAAACTCGAGGTAAAACAGCACTTTCAGCATTTCCATGTTAGCAATTGAGAAAATGGTCATATTGATGAGCTCAACTTCAAATTTTATTTCAAAACCATGAAACGGGATGAAAAAATACACGCAATTAAGTAAAAATGCTGCTTATGAAGAGGAAATATTGTTTTACGAAACGTGTATCTTTTTTCTGAATCTCAAGTTCAGATGGTAAAGTGACGTATCGGTCATAAAGGAATTGTTGTTTTCGTAGATCTATTTTCCCCCCAGATTATTTTCAAGTTTGAAAATATCGTCCTGTATATCTTATTTAACGCGAGATTTTAATTAATAACTGAAATGGACCTCTAGAAACCTCAGATTCATATTTGTCGCGCGAGAAATTTTTTACTGAGAATGTTTCGTGTTTTTCATAAATGTAATTTCTTTGTGCGGAAAAAGTCAGGATGAAAAATAACTTTTTCATAATTTTTAACAGAAAACGTAAGGGTATTTATAACATCACGATTTTTTTCAATGCATTCATTCGATGAATCCGAATTTGACAAAACTTAACAAATACATGTAAAGGCAGTCTGGTTGAGCTCTCTGCATCTAGCTAGTTTATGCTAAGGAAGAGCTTAGGCTCTGCGTCCATAGCTAAAATAAACCGCACGTGCACTAATTGCTTTGGTCACCGAGCAGCAAGAGGACGAATTCTACATGCAGCCGATGCACTTCGCTCTCACGCACGTCAGCAAGTTCTTCAAACGCGGGGACCTGCGCATCAACGCGGTGCCTGACGATGGTAACATAAGAGCGGCTGCCGTGCTGAAGGAGGACGGTGCTGTCGCCGTGGTCGTACTGAACGTGTGAGTGTTGAACACGTAAATATTTCCTAAATTTGTTCTCAATTTGATAGGATTATAGTAGCAGGCAAAAGCCGACCTGAGACTGAGGTGTCCGTGAAGAATTTCGAGGGTTGGTGGGCGCTCGGCGTCCAATGCGGCGAGTTATACCCAGTCCTGCGTGGAAAATATCTCGTGGTGGAAAAACGTAAATTTGAACAAGACCCGTCTGATGTCGCTTGGGTAGATCATGTAGTCTTGAAACACAGACCTTGAATGCTTCTCGAGCTGTAAACTATAAATGCGCAGAGTTACTGCATATTTTCCATGTATGATCACTATAAATATTACTAAAATTTATCTCCGCCCGACAAAGTATATGTTCCTTTTTCCTGATGAATTTTTTCGTTTAAATGTTCACTTCTAAACTTTTAGCCTATTTATAGATAGTTGATTTGCTAGAATGTAAACTCTATGAAAATCTCCGCCAGTTGATCCCAATGAGTGTCGCCAGTTAACCAAAAAATTTCACTGGGCAGTGGTCTATTTATGTCGATATTGTCATTTGGAAATTGTATCTCATTAAATATTCAGATAATATCACAATTCACGTGTGCGTGAGTTATTTAAGTATATTTTTCATTTTTAGGGGTATAACATTGAACAATACAGAAAAACCGCATACTACAACCGCCCGCGATAAGTGTGAGCCTACTAGTGTATGGAATGCATTCGTAGATAACTATAACTATCTTGCATTTTGCTTATACAGTCGATGCTTGAATAAGCTGATATTGTCTGGCCACGTCCGCTAATATTTTGAGTACTAAACTCAGGCCAGCAAAATGGTTGAGCATACTTCCGCTCATTTTGCACCTACTTTTCAGAGGCGAAGCAGACACGGGCCTGAGTATCTCGGTGGATGGGAGTCGCTTCATCAACACAGAAATCCTCGCCAAAAGCTTCAACAGCTTTCTCGTACCCGCAGCATAAGTGACTTTCAAATGAAACCTGCTTTGTCGAGAATAAAAATAATGGCACACTTCAGTTGTACAGCTCTCTCATTTTCATCCTGTACGCTCAAGTCTTGTAGCATCAATTGGTACTGGCACAAATTGGTATTGGTGCGCAATTGGTACTGGTGCGCAATTGGTGCTGGTGCGCAATTGGTGCTGGTGCGCAATTGGTACTGGTGCGCAATTGGTACTGGTGCGCGGAATAAAGTTAGAACTATATGCAGTATATTATATTTGAAAAATACAAATTAAGATTCGCATATTAATATTATTTATCGATTTATTTTGTATAACCTGTGGCGACAAATAACATGTACTGCAAGGACGATATAGTGAATATATTGATCCCCCGTACGTATTACCACAGCTTAATCGGTATCAATGCTAATACAAGTACCAAATACATTGGATTCATACAAACGTATTATTTATGGTACAGTTGGTTTCTACGGAGTAAGATGAGAACCTATCGTGGGGGCCCACAGGTGGCCTACGTATACTGGCTGTGGGCACTTGATCAATGGGTACATTCTGCGTATCTAGACATATACATATGTATACAGCGTATACATGCACATTTGTGCGTATTAGTACTATCTATTTAACGAGAGAACATTCATCAAGAGTCGGATTAGCTTAGAAAAAAAAAAGTATAAAATTTCATACAAATACAAAAAGACCAGGTAACACATAGTTGAGTCATTAAGAACGTCGAGTGAACCGTCTACGAAAAGTTGGATCTGATCTTATCTTATCGCAGTTATCATACACAAATACAAATTTTGCCAAAACATCTCGGTCACCAAGAAAATAACGGCTATTTTCTTCGGACGCTAAATAATTTCACTCATTTACCCACTCGTCACACGGAATTCATACAAGGGATGAACGAATTCATCAACAGTAAAGCAAAAAATCCGAGAGGTTTCCGCAACAGAAAGGACATCTATGACAATACAGTGACACGTCAAGAAATCTCCCCCACAGCGATACCACTAATCGACCCGGTCTGCAGGCATCTGTCCAGCCGATGAAGATCACGCTGCCAGACAAGTGAAAGGTAGGGCAGGAGTGTACAGAAATGAACAGTCGACCACATTGTTGACTCGATACGGAGCACACTTTCCGCTCAAATTAAATAATATTGATTTGCAAAAACATCAGTCCTTCAAGGAGCTGGAATGATATGCACGTCATGTTCAAAAAAGAAATTAGGGCAGAAACGTTCATGGCAATTGATTGTGAGAACAATTTCTAAATAAAATGATTGTTGAACAATCGTTTTTATATATTTACTGGGACCTAGGTTTGCCCGCGTTGTAGCCTGAAAGAAACTACCATACAGAGATAAGAAACGGAAAAGCAAAATTGAAGAAAATAATTCGCCCGAAATATATACAAACTGAAGATACTAGGTACATTCCAGCGCATCGCTCGTACAGTTCCCGCTAAGTAACTAGCGTCAAGCAACGAACTCGAACAGAACGAAGAAAATAAGTTGAACGCAATACAAAAAGCCAATTGAGATCACTCAAATACGATGGGTTTCAAGACTAGTATTCTTATTGCATGAGCTAATACGTTTTGAAAAAATACAAGTCAAGAGCAAGTAACAAAACTTATGCACAAAGATTGTTCCCCAGAAAGCTTCATTACGCACTAAAAACAAGTTCGGTACATTTTCCCGTGAGCTGGATATCACTCACAGAGATACACATGAGACTGGGCAACGAAAATAGGATTAACATGCCAATAGGCATATTAATAAAATGATGAATACCTCCACGTCTGCGTCTGAAGTGTCCGCTGTTTACTCTGATTTCAGCAGCATTTTAAAATTAAAATACACGCGTCCGTACAGGACATGGGCACGCAGGGTCTCGAAGATATGGGAAATCGAAGACTAAAATTCACAAAAATGGAACTGAAGAACTTGTGAAAGAAGTCGGGCGTCGGTGTGGAAGAAAATGAATGGCAGATAAACTGAACAGTAGCTACATATAAGAGGGCGACTAATTAAAACTCGAATGAATAAGAAAAAGGGAATATTTGCGCTGACGAGAGACAACCTTGTCTCAACCCGAGGGCGGATGGCAAGCATGGAAAGCGCTTCCCTCGAATGAGGAATTGCTATACACAAGGATGAGCAACATGTACCTCAAAATGCGTTAAGCAAAATTCGACACTAACTCGAATTTCAAAAGTATGCTCGGAAGTGTAGACCTACGCAATAAGAACTGAACCGTGAGCAATTCAGTAAGCATCAAGAGTGACGGGAATCGAAGTACTTTGAGGAAGATACATCAGAATTAGAAATGGAAGTACAAATGTCGATCACCAGAAAATGGAGGTGAGGAAATGAGTTCTCAATCAGCACAATGGAACGTTGACAAAATGCACTACGGTAACTAGCACAACCTAAATGTAACAACACACCATTTCACTTTATCAACGGCGTTAGCCATCCCATGAAAGTAACTAGCACAACCTAAACGTAACAACACATCATTTCACTTTATCAATGGCATCAGCCATCCCATGAAAGTTGCATTCCTCTTGCAGAATGAGACGCTCGATTTTTTTCATGCTCGTGATATAAATGGATGCTGTATAGATGCTTTAGGCCTCGACACAATTGACAAACGTTGTGCATATCGTGATGTAACCTCAGCCCGTAGAAGCTGCCTTCGACCCTCCCTTAAGTCTCGCGGCAGCCCGTCAACAAAAACTGCACACATAACACGGCACAATGCACGTACTTCTCATGATAGACAAAAGTTGCAACACGAAAACAGTGTATGGCCTCACCATGAATTAATGTGACACACAACCCACTAAATTAGAAAGTGAAAAATTCACAGAATTTTAGTAAAACAAGGAACGGCTCAGCTTAAACGATATCGGCATGAAATTCTTACGCAGAATAGGTAGCTCGACAAGAAATCTCACACGGCTCATAAAACTAGACTAAAACAGAAACTTACTCTACATCGAATAACAAATCAACGTTAGAAATATCACGTTGGTGCAAAAGTGGTTGCCGATTTAATTAAAAGAGAAGAATTCAAAATTATCTACATCGATATATTTATTTCTATTGCTGACTTATAATATGAGTAATTTACATCTCTTTCCTTCAGAATATAAATTATTCATATTTTGTTCCATTATTTGCACTCATGTTCAACCCAACTAAAGAACATATACATGTTTTACTCTACAAGTTTCACAGAGGTTCCAATGCAAGTGCTGCAGCACAAAACGTTCAACGTGCACATAGAAATGATGCTGTGAAGGAGAGGACTTGCAGATGGTGATTGTCCCGTTTTCGTAATAATAATAATAATAATAGTGTGTCCCGTTTTCGTAAAGGGAATTTCAACTTGATAAACGAGGTTAGAGTTGGTCGCCCAAAAAAGCTTAATTTGGAGTTGTTGAAAGCCGTTACTCTCCTAGAACTTGAATTGGGAGTTTTACACGACCTATCATATTCTCTCGACCTCGCCCCTTCTGATTATTACTTATTTCGAGGATTACAGAACCATTTAAATGGCTTTAGGTTGACATCACGGGAGGAGATTAAAAATGAGTTCGATTCATATTTCGCGTCAAAACCTGAAGAATTTCACAAACGAGGCATAAATAAACTAGTTGACAGATGGAATCAGGTCATAGAAGCCCAATGATGTTACTGTTATGAATAAATTCTTTAAAAATGACCAGTTCTTCATTCTCAAAATAAAGTTTACAAATCGGCAAAAACTTTCGCACCGACCTGATAGCAATGGGAACACATGCAGTCAGTAACACCTACGGTCGTCCTCTGCTGCCACTAGGAAAGAGATGATTACAAAATAAAAAAATCTTCTAAAAATTTAGGACAGAAGCTACCATCCCTTAGAAGGAAAAATAATCTCTCAAAATTCTCAATTCTTGAAAACTGATTTTTCTTCGTAGAATATTTTGCCTTATGCGTATTGCTTCATTCTTAACTGCACATCGTCTGATGTTTTAGAAATTGGAAAGAATGCTCCCTGGATGCTTCTAAAGCTGAAAAAGATGCTTTTGTATGTCTCTAGAGTTATAATTCTACAAATTTCTTCATGCAGACGAGGGCGTCAAGAGAAAGACACGGAAAGCATTAATACAAAATAAAAGCATTAGTATTCAAACTTGATTCTAAGCACAAAATCAAGCCGAAATTAACATTTAAAAATAAATAAATGGTTTAGTCACACAAACAACGTTTAGAAATGCTTAAGATCATTACCTATGATGAGGCAAAATGTTATTAATGAGAAAATTCTTCATAAATTCCGTCGCTAATATATAATTCATAATTCGCTCACCTTAATTACAGTCATAACCACAGACAATCCTGAAAGTGAATGAGATTGGCAACCACAAATGGCCGACAAATATCGGTCGTTTGAATGTGGAACATTTTCAGTATTTACGATGCATTTAGCCCATTAATGCACGGGGTCTACTCGTCTGGAGACCTCATGGTACTTATACTAAATCAATAATGAAGTATCAACAAAAATATAAACTTATTTTTTAAATTAACTTCTCAAGAACATGTGGTGGGCAATTGCCCAAATACGGGATTCGTTTAGAAAATAGGACAATATTCAGGTGCCGAAGTTCATTTTTAAAATAAACGTAATAAAAAGTTTTTAAAAAATTATGAAATTTGATCGAGACCTACACTTGATGCATTAATGGGTTATACATATCGCACACACGGTAGCTACCACACGATTAACCCATATCCTTTTTTCACATATAGGAAGTTCATACTGCCGTCGGGACATCATTCGGACAAGTAAATTTCCGGCTCATTTCACGCTGCCAATCTGGAGCGGACATGAGCGAGAGGAGCAGTAAGCCCCGCTCTGGCGCTGGAAGCTCGCCCGCCACTTGCCGCCACAAAACTCCGTACAGCGAAGTCAACGACATCAAAAAGCTTAAAAACTAACTACAGTAACTAAGACGACCTGCTTGTGTGCATATGAACTATGTGAAAATATATATTGCGCTAAAAATACATTTCAATCTTACATCGATTACTTAATACGTCAGGATATATTTCTTAACAGCGAAGTTCCAACTGAGGGTAAGAAGTACCCAGGCTCGTGTCAGGAAGAATGAGGAGCATTTTCTACGAGGCACAGCAATGGTTTTAGTACAGCACAACACAGTGGTATGTTGAACCCAGGGAGTCGCTGGGTGGAGAGAAAACGGATAATCTTTAATTAAACCAGTCATTTTCCTACACTGCGAAGTATAAAATTAATAAAACTAAATATTTCCTCAAACTTGGGTACATTCCCACACAGCAGAAAGATCAGGAATAACCCCATGAATGAGCGTCTGACCTACATTGCACAAAGTATATACCCACTTAACAACACCCAAAATTTCCTCTAACTTTGCTATTTGCCCACATTGCACGGAGTGTACGAGTGACAACACCAAATTTTCCTACGTTCGGCATTACCTCACACTGCACAAAAGGTTCCATGTACAACACCTAAAGGACCCAGGGTACTTGAACCGGAGAGATTACGAAAACGATCACTTGTTGTATGGCATATTTGGCAGTACATCATGTTTTAAAGGCATACACTCGCACAGCTGAGCAATTATAATAATCGTAAATAAACTTTGAAATCTATCATAAGACAAATGATTAAATAGAATACTAACAGAAGCGCACCGCAAACACCGGCATTCTTTAGTTTCTAAGAATTACAACGAAGAAGCGAACATGATTAAATACATTGTAAATAGAACGATAAAACTTCCCAATGAGAGGAATAAATTTGTGAATAAGTCAAATGCAATTGGAGAATCACGCTCGTACTCGAGGAGTATTTCTTATTAAAGTAAGGTGACAAAGCATTAGAAAATCAGAAGTGGAAGGTAAGATTATTAGTTTGAAGCTCCCTACCCACATGAAATGTGATTCAAAGAGAGCAAAGAGAAGGGATCATCTAGTATGGACTCTAGAAAACATGGAATCTATGCACAGGTTCAGATCCCATAACACAAGATCCCTTGCGCATAGAAAGAGCAAGTTAAAAACGAAGAAGAAGAGAAGATAAAGAAGAGATGCTAAGAAGGTCGAGACCTATTGAAATAAGCTGAGTAGGCACGAAAGGTAGGAGTCCCGAAGGCCTATCTATAGCTGAGGTAATTCAACAGAGCCGAGTGACCTCTACACCCACTAATGCGGACGCTGTGATCGGAAATTACTGCGAAACAAACACTGTAAAGTCTAACAAACAACTCAGACTCCCCCACACCCCAACTCAGACCACTTAAAACTAGGCACAATACCACGCAACAGCCAACACTGTCACATAAATGGACGGATTCGGTGCAATCACCACGGAACAACAGTCGACGCAAGGACTTTATTTGAAGTGAGTCGATGGGTGGCAACATTGAACTCGAGCAGAAAATGAGTTTCCACTTCGAACCATATGTTCAGATCACGTGATGCTATAATCATCACATCATGTTGAGATTCTTATATTCAAAATTGACAACTACATAGAACATTAGTTAGTTTAAAGCTCCACATGGAATGAGATCTCAAGAGAGCGAAAAGAAGAGGACATTCAGAATGGACTTAAAAATATATGGAATCAATGTACAAGCGCGTCCCTACACAGGATTCTCTGCGCATGGAAACAGCAAACTTAAGAAGTAAAAAGAAGACTCGTTAAAAAAGAGAAAAATTAACTAGCGAAGAAGGCACGAAATTTAAAAGAAGCAAAACCGGCATGAAAGATAGAAGTCCAGAAAGCCTACCTACAGTGACTGCAGAAAGAAACTCCGCACCGCCAATATTTTTATGGAATTTAACATTACATAGACTAAAACTTGAGTAACTAACCATAATAAGCTATACATCGTTCGAGTCAGCGTTATTTTTTCTTTTAACTATAACATTAATTTCTTTAATTATTCATACTGGCTAGATATTTTTCCACAAACGTGACAAAACAAAAATTTACAAGTCAAAAAGAAACCCCGCAGTTTAGATTACGACATTAATCCTGAAAATCTATCTGCATTTCCGACCATACGCCATCTAAAATCCTACTAACAGTTGCTCCAATGAGTTTAACGTTATAATTAAGTAATATTTAGTCATAATGCCTCGCTGATCGTGAGGAGCTTAATTAACTCCTTAATGCGGGATTGTCCAACATAGAAATTGGCAGAAAAACTCAAATGTGATGAAAAACAGTGCGATTGATTGTGGTAAGGCATTAGAAGACCGGCAGTGTTTGAGATAGTGCATAATCTGGCCACCCTAGAGCTACTTCTTACAGCGAAGATCGCGCCATAAAGATCCGTAGCCTCAGAAACAGATTTTAAATTGCTTCTCAGGTTCAAAAATAGTATGACCTTGTAGCGAAGTGCTCTGTTTCAACAATTAAGCATAGATTTGGATTAATTTAAGTTAAAAGGTTGCATTGCAAGCTGGAAACCGATGACATCGGCAAAGAACAGAAAGCGCCATGAGGAATTCATCAGATGTCAGCAAGTTTTGACGCCTCATACTGACACAGGGAGCTTTTTATTTTTTAGCGATGAAAGCAGGTTCAATATGCTAGGCAGCGATGACAGACAATATGTTCGACGAATGAAAGGTGAGGAATTTCATCCCACGTGTACAGTTCTAACACTTCAAGGTGATGGAAGTTCTGTCATGGTATGGGGAGTCATCAGAGCTCATGGTCCAGCACCTCTCGTTCAACTGCAAGGACGGATTTATTCTACAAAATACACTGACATGTCAGCTGAGCATTTTATCTATTATGATGATAATTTGGAGGAGAATCCCATCTTCATGCATGCTATTGCTCCTATACACACAGCGGCGGCTAACATCGAGATTATTCCGGGAGCATAACAATGCATGTGTGGATTGGCCTGCCCAGTCACTAGACCTTAATCTGACCGAGACATGTGACATCATATGAAGTTGCTTGATATGGTGCCACACGTTCTCCGCACAGTACGATTGACAGCTACACAAATACACCACCAATAATCTTGATCAACTTTGGGCTGCTAAAGTTCAAGAAAAGTGGGACGCCAACTTTTCATACTACTATAAGATATTAATCAAGGCAATTAAAAGATTGCAAGCCGTCAAATCCCAGAAAGATTATGCAACTAAATAGTGTCGAGTTTGGATTGTTTACGATGACTCGAATGGTACATGCCTTATTAAGGTCATATAACTTCAAATTTAGTGCAATTTAAAAGTCAGTGAAAAATTGACGCTGCGGAGTTTCTTTTGCCACCACTGTACATCTGAGGTAACCTAACAGTGCCCTCTGGCTGTCATCAGTCCCCATAGCATAGGATAGACAAACCTAACTAAACTAACCCTATTGCCTATTCTATGCCTCTTGAGGAAGACGGTAGACAAAACTTTCAGTACAGATGGACTTTGAAAGCAAGTACGCGATGCAAGTAAGCTATTAAAAATACCGAAAATTATGTTTAATAAACATTGAAGTATACCAAAAGAACTCCAGTGATCGCGATGCCAATCAGTTGAGAAGTTGCCGTCGAAGCTGCATTAGGTCACTCTTGCCACTGCATAACTTGACATTGCGTAACATTAGCTGCCTCAACAAAAATACAACAGAAATATGGAAAAATGAGAGGCAATTCAACTCTTAGAACTGAGAGACGAAACGAATACCTTCGAAATAAATGTTTCCTTGAGATGCATTGGAATAATTCAGTCGACAAAATGATACGACGTTAACTAAGAAGTACGCAATAGAATGTAAATTTGTCAATGAAAGTGAAGAACTACAAATAAAATACGAAAGAAAAACATGAACAAAAGAATTATGAAGGTATTAGAACCTACAAAATTGATTCCTATGAGATAAGGTGGAATATTACAGCGAACTATCATTCCTTGAAGGCACACATGACACATTAAGCACTGCGAAACCTGCTTTACGCTGGTAGCAAAAATATAACAACTCTTTCTACTAATACTTCATACATGAGATTCTGAAGTGTACATAATTCAAAAGATCAGACCTGTGCGTTCCCACAAGCTCGTTGTAGGGCTTAGTGAATACCTACACGATTCTTCAACGGTGCGTACTGATGTAACACTGGCTATCTTACGAGTCTCAAATACATAAGAGAAACTGAGACTGTGTTTCAAATTAAAAAAGTACTTTGTGCGACAAATTTCTATTCTAGTTTGCACGGGAGCAAACAGAATATTTCACGGAGAATTCAAAACGGGAAGCATATCGGCGTCGTGAATTGAGGTGCCTCTCCAGCGATGCTCATGGATAGATTTGAAGAGCCTTAAATTAAACAGCATCTGTTCAACACAGATCACGTGGAGCGAAGACAAAAAAGTCAGCACACGCTACACGATTATGGACTAAGACACTTCACCAACTGAGGGAGAGCACGAGTTACACGGTGGTCTCCTGGTGACACACGATGGTGGTAGGCCGCTCGCTGGGGGCGAGGGGCACTGCGTCCAACGAGCTGTGGTGGCTGGCATAATGGCTAGACTGACTGTAGCGACGCAGTCGTTCGGTCACAGCAAGGCTGCTGGCGCTGCCGAAGTACCCCCGACCCACCATGTGCGTGCTGCCGTTACGGTCGTTGAGTGGGTACCCGCCGTACCCTCCTGCGCTTCTGTAGTCGCTGTAGCAGCTCGCACGACTCGGACTCCGGCTCATGACAGCAGCCTGAGTCACTTCCAGCAGCGGCTGGTATCGCTTTGGAACGATCGACGGGAAGAGAGTCGTGAAAAGGTATATGAGCAAGCAAATCCACGAGGAAACCATTTTAATCCAAACAGAGGACCAAGATCGACCAAACGTGATGAGATGGGCTTTTTGAGGCGTATACCAGCCGGTGAGACTCATCATCATGAAGAGAGAAGCAAGCGCAAGCATGATGTGGAACAGAGAGTAGCTGTACACAAGGCCCGACTTCTCATTGCGCGCCAGCTTTTGGCCGCCAGTGTCGTCGGTTTGGACTTCCTGAGGCTGACCTGTTATGGGACAGTCGGGGAACTTAAGAGCATTGCAGCTCTGGGGCTCAGCAGCTCCCAAGCTGCCGTTCACTACAGTCACAATCATAATGAAGATGCTGACGTAAGGCATCACCGAGTCCGTCCACATCATTTCGTCTTTGCCGGGACCGCAGTAGAAGCGTTGGTGGAAACTGTGCGAGCTGAAGCTGGAGGCGAAGCGGCTTGACCCTGCACACACGGTAAATTTGAGAGCCTTATCCTGCTGGTGTACACACATGAGGATCACTTACTGCAGCACATGCACGGAACATCATGTACATATGTTGTTGAAATAGGAATAGAAATTTGAAAATGAAATCATGACAAAATTATACAGTTAAAATTTTATTACTTCGTGTTGATGTAACTTCAACTGGCAATCAATTCATTTTTCTAATGGACTTACGTGCACGGTTCAAGTGGACTCGCCAACACGCTCACTCCCTCACTGCCACACTCACTCCCTCACTTCCACACTTACTCTCTCACAGCCGCAGTCCCACACTCACTCCCATACTGCCACCCTCACCCACCACCAAACGTACCTATGATGGGAGCAGCAATATCAGCCTGGAAGCTGCGCGGGGCGCTGCTGATGGCCGTCCAAGTGAGGTACTGCACGTACAGGCATATCAGCGACGACTGGAACAGCCGCAACAGCAACGTGCTCTTGCCTGCAACATGAAGTCTTCATTAGACACGTTGCACCTTGCTGATTTTACAGCTATCCAGGGGTAGTAGCTGAAGTCATTTTTGGAATTAAACAGCATGGCTTGGTGCAACAAGTTATTCCTTGATTATTTTAAAATTATCCAGGTGTAGTGGATGAACAATTTTTTGTAATTATATGGCAGGATTTTGTCTCGATGTAACAAGCTGTTCTCGTTTTATTATTTAAAAAAAAGAGTAATAACTTATGTTATTTTTCTAATGTTTATTATAGGTTTATTTACCTACATTCATTGTTCTCTTTGGTTCCTGATACAATTCATCAATAGGTACGTCAACATCTGAGCTCTTTGATGACGTCTTCATCAAATCTTGGACTAGCAGACAAAGTAGCGTCATAATTCAACATAAAATAAAGACCAAATACGATTTTCATCGCCAATGTTAGTTGCTAAGCTGAGCTAATGGAACTTGGAACAGAACGTCAGCGACAGCAGCAGTGGTGATGACAGGCATCGATTGCGGCGCTTCCGTGGTTCAGACTATGTTGCATTCTAAGAGAAGGGACCAATTAGCGAGGACTTAAGGAAACAGGCAATCTGTGCAAAAAGTGTGTACTCACGCAGGATTCCCCGCGCATAGAAATATTAAATAGAGAATGAAGAAGAAGATAAAAAGATAAAGAAAGATGGCTAAGAAGTTGTAGAAATTGAAGACGTAATATAAGCACGAAAGACACAAGTGTTCAGAGTATTTTAAAATTTTATCATTTCAATAGGGAAGCTACTCACTCTTCTTGAATGCGGCGACGACCGAGACTAGGAAGCAGGAGCACAAGTTGACCAGAATGAACCACTGGTTCTTGTGGCAGTTGTGGTCCCACGCGAAGTAGTAGTAGAGCAGGACGGCAACCGTGATACACAGGCTGTACGACACCATCGCCACACCCGTCACCACCACTGTGAAGCACAACGCATTATGCTCTAAATATTTGCAGTAATGATGCTTATTTTTATAAGGGTAAAATAATCCATCGCTACTCAGCCCGAAATCAAAGCTTACTCTGTTTCCAGCGACGAAGATGCTTATTGAAGGGTCAACTATAACCCTCTGCTGCACACCACCAGGCATAATGTTCACAGCGCTTCCTGCAACGGTGCTACTTTTCCAAGGATAAAATCAGCAACCAATGATCACTTCCAAGCCAAGCGCCTCTAATCACAACATGGAAATGAGACGCAATCAAGCACGGGGTTCAAATTGTGACTAGTTTTAACTCATAAAATTCTCACCTATGAACTAATTTAATTACCACCCATACATTGTATTATTTCCAATATAAACGGACAGCTCAGTGGTCGAAAATATTTAGTCTTTACTCGGAAAAATAATAGTGAAATGTTTTTGTTCAGAAGCTGAAAAACTTAGGTCTATCTGTCGAGTGTGTGCGGGTAAGCATCAATTACGAATGTCGTACCTGCATTTCAATAGCAGTCCCCAAGAAAAAGTACTCCTACATCTAGGAGAACAACCATGTTTAACATATTACTTTTGACAAGTAAAACATGCACCACGACTTTCGACATACCACAGGGTCAAAGTTCTGCCACAAATTTATTCGTACTACTATAGTTGAGCTTTATTGGGCAGGCAAGTCACATAAGCGGCTAAGCCGTTCTACCCATACATGTCAGATTACGTACTACACAAAAGTTGTGTCACACTCAAATTCATATAATTATAAGGTGCAATTCACTGGTCCGATTCTGCTCCCACAATTTATTTAGAGTATTTATCTAGGCTTCTTATATTCTTCCCAGAGTTGGTATAGTTTCTTACTTCCAAAACATGTCATCAAAGACACTCCTGCACAAACTGCGAATGATCATGCAATTCACCGCAGCCAAGCAAGAGAAGCCAGAGAAATCTCCCGACACAAGCCACAGAATATTGGGCTTTTTAGATTCTTCAGTTAGCAGTCATATACCAGAAGCGAACATATGTAAACTAACAAAAATGTAAACCCACAACAAAGTTGGCAAGCTAAAAGTTCCACAACAAGCACTGTAGGCGCCTGGTCGGAGGCTGGTTCTTTGACGATTTGTTGCCAGATCCTTGTTTTAACGTCTGCAATAAAACCTGCTTTTATATTTTTAGAACNGGCCTTAAGAAAGCACTGCACTACACGGTCGGCCGGCATGCTGCCTCGGCACCTTCACTTGAGCCGGACCTGATACTCTGTATGTGGTCAGACTGCATTTGTCTCGGTTGTCGTCTTCTTGATTTTGTAATCTATTTTTTTTCTAAATATTACTATACTTGGAATTGAAAATTTGTACTTTATATATACTATGCACCTTTTTATTTGAAAGATTTAGCGTGAGCTCTATTTTACACTGTACGTTAAATAGAAAGTGTTGACTGTGATCAATGGGATCGCAATCAAATCATGCATATTGAAACAAAATAATACACAGGCATTCCAACAAAACGGAGAATAATTTCACAGGGCGTAAGAAGGATCATGCAAAACCTTATGGACATGAAACATTTATTAGAGAATAAATTTTAGGCTTACCCTTTCATGCGCAAAAATGAAGGTACCAACTATAACTTGAAGTAAAGAAAATATTTTAAAGATGCAATTTTTTAATACTATGCACGATAGCCAGTTCCACCATCAGCAACACCTCCAACACACAAACCTTCGCACACATTCTCAATCTGACCACAGAATAAGGACTGAATTATAAGTTGCACTACTACAAGAATTATAGCTCACAGAAAACTAAAACAAGTGCACGTTTATTATTTTAGTTCGAAAGAACATCAGGCTGTTCTTATTTCGCCCCAAAACAGCGTTGGTTAAAGGCAAAAATAACAACTCTAGCTTCTTACAGGTCTTAAAAGTGACATTGGATAAGTGTTTCCTTGCCTCCAACAATATCAATTTTTAAAATAACGTACCCATCAAACATGAGGAATAGCTATGAAAAGTATGAAACCATTTAGAACATATTTAATTTGTTATTTAATTAAGCGCAGTAACGTTGCCTCTCTCTACAAACTCGAAATACAAAGAAACACATAAGCAAAGCAACAACTTGTATAGTTTTAGAAATCAGATGCAACCTAGACATCGGTAGTCAAGATAGACATTCCAAACTCGGCTACCTCAAAGCACAGTTTTGTACCTACCTCTAAATGTAATGCAGCGCAAACAACGCAGCTCATTCTCTGCATTATTTCCATACCAGCAGCAGAAAAATCAGTCACAGATGAAGATACTCAATAACTTACAAAAGTAATAGCTATATACTATTCAACACAAAAAAAGTCATCTTAGGATGTGGAAATGTTAGAGTAATGATACTCCCCCGTTACCTCATGTCAGTAGGTGGCACAGCACCATCAAATATTGCCTCGTCACCTCCATGTCAGGTGGTGGCACAGCACCATTCAATAACACATTGCATGCAACACTTGCCTTAAACTGCTTTGGCAAAAATCTTTAATGACAATACTGGTGCAAAAATTGTATGTTACCAGTTGTAGCTAGCTTACCATTGTCTCAATAGGACGACACATCCTCTCTCCCACACCCAAATCACGCAACAGAGACAAGCATGCATTAACTCCATACTCTCATTACCCAACATTTCGGGGCATAAGCAATAAACACACGAGCCCAGTGGGCATGTTCTTTCTCTTCCTTCAGAGAAACTTCTGAGAATTTCATTTCTTCCAATGGCTCTCCCTCTTAATTTAGTCACATGCCTCTGCAATTTGTTCTCAAAAGCAGCTCAGAAACATTTTATCATTAGTGAAAACTAATTATTTAAACTTCAATACATCACCAATATAATTAGTCTACAGTTGAAACTAAGTATTGGAGCACACTACAAACAGATTAATTGATTCTTCATTAAATCTGGCATGAGCTAAGCTAATTCATATAGTAATCCGTTATATTCAGCAACCTCCAATCACCTACCAGCTCAATCAATTCTACGACACGCATTCGCATTACTCAGATTCTACCCACCCTCATTGAGAATATCACAGGAAACGTTATTCACCAGCGGTAACAATGCAGTACTTTGGAACATTTCTGCATGCACACACTAGATTGAAGTCAAGTGAGAAAGCAGAATGTGACCTTTGCATTTCAATGCAGTGTTTTTGTAGATGATGATCAACGGGATAAACTATTCACAGAACAATTAAATGCATAATTTTTGTGTGTTCACGTGTGACGCGAGAGAGTTGCAGAAGCAAGCAAGCATTTAGATGGCACACATACCTCCATACCAGCAGCAGAGGGAGCCTCCATCATTGACCCTCCTCACAATGGAGTCGCTCCAGCCATGTACCATGAACACGATCAGGATGAGCTGGATGACAATGAAAATGCCAGCGCCAACCATTGCAACGTACATCCATGCTGAAACATAAGTGAAATTAGACTCCAACAACAATGCCCAAGTATTTCGTACAGCATACTCATCTTAGTACCTATTATTAAGATAATTATTAGGCCTGTATAATTTAGTAAAACCTAACGTAACTGTACAGCATAATACAAACCAAGTTCATACAACAGTTGATTGAAAGCAGGTAGTCAAACAATGATGTTATGGTGAAAATGGTAATAAAATTTCTTCATTTCAATGAACAAAGTGTCATTTTATATTAGCTGTAATAACCCGATTTTGAAGTCAACATTTCTCATACCAGTACAATAAATACTGAATCTATACAGCAGCAGGTGTGGCTTGCAATGGTAAATATACAACATATGTACAACAATGCAGTAAAATTACACTAACCCTGAAACAGCCCTCCATAAAATCCATCATTTTTTAATTCGAAAAAAAAAAATCATTTGAGAAGCAAATAAGTTTAAATCAATACACACTAAGTTTAGTACGACATTACTATAGTAGTAGTGGGATAGATAGTAGCACTTCAGCAGCTCAGACTGCCTCACTGATAGAGACAGGACCATTCAGTTGGCATGGATTGAAGAAAATGGGGAATCTGTGCACTAAGTATGCTCCCACACAGGTTCCCCTGCACATAGAATCAGTAACTTTAGAATGAAGAGAAAGAAAAAAATTGAAGATGAAATAACAAGGAAGGTGTAAAAATTGAAAAAAGTAAAGCGGGCACAAAAGATGAAAGTCCTGAAAGCCTTCCTGAGGTAACCTAACAATGCTCCTCCTGGGAACGCCAGTCCCTATAACAGACGATAAACAAACCTAACTAACCTTCCCTTACTACCTATCTTATGTCCCCTCGAGGATACTATGACATAGATTTAAATACCACCTTGGAGCTAGTCCACCACAATAATATAAGCCAATAGCCGGACGCCCAACATACCTTGGATGAAATACTCGTAGGGGTCTGGGATGACAAACACAGCCACGATGATCCCCAGCATGAGCATCACCTTGTAGAACCACATGCCGTTGTGCACTGCTGCTCGGCAGCCTTTACTCTCTTTCACACCTGAGAGTTTTGAAACAGGTAAGGAAATCTAGTTATGAAATTTAGGAGTTGGAATGTCATTTAGAGCCAATTTATAATTGAATTACAAAATAAAAATCAAACTGATCTAATTTTATAATATAATGAAGGATTTAATACGATTTCCCAGCAAAATGAAGGCATATGTCAGATACTCTCAGCTTCTATTTAGCTCAGAAAACTATCCTGAATAACATTTTTTTCATACTTCCAAATTCACTGATGAAATAAAAGGATTATGCAGTATTTTATCACACTAATTTTGCATATGGGATGTGTTTTGGACACTCTCCATATAATTAACAAGATATTATAATATGAAGTCTAGCTCAGTTCCACTTCAACAAAATCCTTGAATTTACATTTTACCTGACTTTTTTACCTTTAAATTTATCTACATAATTACAGCAGAATACAACAGAAAACCAGTCCATAATAAGAGAAGCTATAAACCATAGATTAAATTACAGTATAAAGCTTCCTACCAACATAAAATGTGATCCAATGAGCAAAAGAAAGGGACCATTTAGCATCAACTTTATAAAACATGGAATGTATGCACAGGTGTGTTCCCACACAAGATTCCCTGCACATCAAAACAAAAATTTGAAAAGAGGGAAAAAGAGAATAATAAAAAAGTACATGTATCCTCCAAATTTGAGCTACTCATGGCAGGTGAATTAAGGTGGATCCAGAAAGTACTTTTATCTCAAATTGGAATCACTCACGGAATGTGAGCAGAGAGAGCAGCAGGTGGTACACCACAATGGCAAGCCCGAGCCTGTAGACAGCCATGTAGCCAACCACCTCCTCGCACTTCTCCCCTGCCCCAATGTACTTGCACATGCTCTTTCGGTCCATCATCTGACGGAAAAAGCATAGAGAACCATACACAGTTGTCCCTGATCTACTGTGGAGGATATGTTCCAAAACCTTCTGTGGTGGGCAAAAATTTGTGATACAGGGACCATTCAATTATGTTGTTATTTACATACTGTACATATATTATGAACCATTATGAACCCTCCCAACAATGTTACAAGTCTTTCTCACACTCTTATTAACTTTTCCAATAGAGTGCAATTACACTATATTAATGCATTGATAAGCTACATGCTGTTCAATGCACATTAAATTTCTTATAATTCAGTATTGTATGTGAGTTATGCAAGATTGCTTAACAATTTGCAATTCTCAACTTAATACTGCTTACTAATTGCAAAAGGTATAGTCAAATATATCTACCTATCTGTAGTAAAATCTCTCAATACATAGAATTGTGCTTTACAAAATCAAATCTGTACACTTTAGAAATATATACAAGTAATATACAATGAGATACCTAAGAGGAAATTCAAATGGTTTTTTGATAGGTAGTGGGATATCAGTTTCTTGAAGACCACAGAAATAAATGAACAATTGAATAATTTTTCTTGATCCGATCATGAAAATAACAGCTAAAATTACTTCAACTAGGCAGACTCAACTTTTACAATTTTTTATGACAGGAACAAGTGTATGATAATCCCATAATAGTTTATAACTAGAATTTTCAACAAAATATTTTAGAAGTTCATCTAACTTGAATGATAAGAGTTTAAATGAGAAATACAATAATTTATGTTCTTCATTTAATCATTCATTAAAGATGAACATATAAATAGATATTTACTTAAAAAGCTCATCAAATCTCAAAAGTCTGAAACCAATATGGAATCCACACTACCAAAATTACACATAATTTGCAATTTGAATGATTTGAATTACCTAATTATCTACTTCAAATTGTTTTCAACAGTTTTTTTTAATGGTACTTGTTACAGAAACCTAATAAATTAAAAAAACACTCAGTAAAACTACAAGTATCTATTATTTTCAAATCATAATTCAACTTGACTATATAAAAAATATATTTCAGAAAAGGACTTCTAAAATTTACCTTTATTCCACCTAGTACCTCTAAATTTCTAATGTATTTAGAAAAACCCCTTCCATGCAAGAAACCATAGTCTTTTTTTCCACAGAGTATTTCAAACATTATAATTTTAATTCTTTTTACAATAATTTTTTTACCTAAAACCACTGCTAAGACTCGAGCTCATCTGAATGGTTATAAACAAGCCCCATGCCACTCCAACTTACAGTATTTATGACAAAATTTTGCACTGTATGAGACATCATCAGCACCATGACTGCAATGGAGAGGAGCAGGAAGAAAATATAAGCAGCCCGAGTGCTGGTAGACTCGCGCACACGAGGGCACCAATGACAGCAAAGACGACATGCCCCACCACCACACAGACACTTGCACTGCAAAAGTTACCACAAAGAAATATGGTATACAGTATTTAATCAAAAAATTCATAATTAATTATACTCAATTAACTAAAATTTAACTTTGTAGCGATTAGTTTGTCGCTAACTATGGCGGTCCAA